>JAPYYR010001715.1:0-13431 GCA_030523065.1 Aphidius colemani
ATTTTTATGTTAATAATTAATTTTATAATAAAAAATTTCACTGTTAAAATTTCATATAATTTTCTTGCATTGTGATAGCTTCTGGTTTTTTTTTTTTTTTTTTTTTATTTTTTTTTTTTTTTTTTTTTTTTTTTTTAAATAAAATTGATTATCTTGAATGTATCAGGTGTCTCGATGGCTGTTGTTAAATAAAAATAAAAATTTGCCTGAGCATTATCTCGGGTGTACATTAGTGTTGGTACCTTATGGCAAACTTTTTGTCGGTATAAAAAAAACAGAATGATTTATTAATTTCTTTTTTTTTCATCGAGCTAACGAGCCGAGTAAAAATAAAAAAAAGTAAAAAAATACAGTTAAAAGATATTTTTCATTTTACTTACTCTGACTTTTAGAATGTCTTCTTTTTAAACTAAAACTGCGTTTATTCCTCATTTTTTTTTTTCATGGATAAATAATATACAAAATAAATATTCTAAAATGAAAAAAAAAATAGTATAAATTTTCCAGTTGTATATTTTATTTTCAGTTTTAAAAATTAAATTGTAGCTGGTATTATTATTGTTATATATTTTTGTGTATCATGGGGTAATTAGAGATGATCCTGGGAATATCAGGCAAACCTTCGTGTTTGTTTAATCGCGTGACTCAAAGTTGGTCTAATAGATGTTCAAAATGAGGGAAGATGTATTGGGTGCGTTGGAATGCCAAGATTGGACCTGTTTCATCTGGTAATTGCCAGTTACTTTTATTTATTCATTTTTTTTTTTAATTGTATACACCAGTCTACATCATCGATATAACCAAACTCACCTACATTTATTTTTTTCCCTTTTCTTATTTGAATATTCACTGCACTTATAAATACCTTGTTTACTTTATTTTTTATTATTTATTATTTCATTTACTACATATACGTTCATAAATATTTTATATCCTCGGCTGTCAATTAATTTCATCTGTGTCTGAATAATGTTAAATTCTATAAATATTTTCAAAGCAAAAAAAAAAAAATTGCAATTAAAATATTTTTTATATTTTTCTACGGTTAAACTATTAATACAACTTTTGCAATATTTATATAAATATTTATCTTAAAACAACATACTTTGTTGATTAAAAAAAAAATAATATAAACGTTTAATTTTTTTTTTTCTAAATATTTAAAATATTGATAAATTTATATACATGACAACATTATTCAAATAATTATATGAGCAAAAAAAAAAAAATTAAATTCATTAAATAAATAAAAATAATAATAAAGTTTTAATAAAATAGAAAAAGTTGTTTGACAACTGACCGCAAAAGCAGCTCAAATACAATCATGACAGAATTCAAAACGAGTGAAATGGAAGGCAGTATATTGAAGGGGGTCGGTGATAGAATGATAGGGGGAAAATAAAAGAGGGTGAGAGGTGGTGAAGAGAGGGTGGAAATGGGGGGAAAATATATTTACGTGTCAAGATAAAATAGAATCAGAACACACACGCGACATACAACTGTAAAACACTGTAGGGTTGTGGTGAGTATGTGGTTTCATACAAGCAAGTTTGTATGTAGCCATGTAGGATGGGTGGGTGGGTGGGTTGACGTTTTTTTTATTTTTTTCTGGATATAATACAATTGCACACACATAGTTTGACAAGAGAGATACTCAAGAGCGGAAAGAACGTCATCATATTCACATGTATATATATATTGAGTGTAAAGAACAACGACACAGTGTGCCTTCTCTCCCTTTGGCATCTTTTTTATCAGTTGGGGTGGTTTGCGGGTCACCCCACGGGGCCACAACCCCTCGCGCCGAATCGAATGCAATTATATTAGCGGTTATGTATCACATGCGGTGTACGAATGACGTCTAGCTAACTCGATTGGATAAACCCAAGTCTCTTTGTCTTCCCCTTTATTCTATTTTTTTATTTTTTGTACCCTTCAACTCTTACTAGAACTCGGTACAATTGTGCGGGTGCACTATCGATGCCATTGTGTCAAGCAAATATGGTGCCAAATTAGTATTACTTATATTTATTTTACTTTTTTTTTTATATTTGTAGAAATTTTCGGACAGTTGGATGTATAGAATTGTTGCATGCAAAAGGGAGAAAATATTAGAATATGTTTTTGCTTTTTGATGAAAGACGGTAATATATTGTCGTACTGAAAGTGTAAATTCATTTTTCATAACACAGTGAATGAAATTCAAAGAGAAAATTGATAAAAACATAGATTTCTTCGATAAATATCGGTAATATTTGTATTAACGTGACAACAAGTTTTTTGTTCTTATTTTTTTTTTTTGAATATTGTAATGAGAGCAATACATCAATATAAAAAATAAAAAGTATATAGAAGATATCCCCCAAGTGTCTTTCACTCACTGGGTATCACATGGTTGAATCGAGTGAAACGTACATGGGCGTTACCACGACATCGGGGGAAACACCGTTGAGGCTGGCTGCTTCGTAGGACATCAGCAGCCGGCGCGTCTGGCGCGTATACGGCACGCCTCGTTAGATTTATCGCCAAAGCAATTGCTTTCTACATATTTTTTTTTTTTTTTTTTCATACCAAAGGGCAAAATCTTCATTTCATAGTGTCTTCAATGATTATAGAATTATGCGAATTAACAACGACGAAAATAACCAAATATAAACAGCTTTTTTTCAGTGTACAAAACCATTTTGATTACTACCACTGAAATAATGTTTAAATCCAAAAAAATTTCGGACGAAAATTTTCTAAATTATTGAAATCATGTGTAGAATTCACAACTTTTCTTTATTTTTGAGTATTAAATTATTTAGACGAAAATTACTACGCTATTAGTTTATTAAATTGAAAAATTTTTGCTCCATAATTTTTATCGCGAGTTAAATGTTTATGTTGGAGCTGGAAATAGTAAATTGTATGTTAAATGATAATTTTTTGATGTGCTAATATGGTAAAAAGATGTTACAAGATAAGAATAAAAAAAGAAAAAAATTTTACATGTTGAATGTGTTGTGAGAATGATAGAGACTCCTCTCTCCCGCAAAGTTACACGTCACCATTTGGACAGGTTCATTAATGTTCACAACGGGTGATCCACCAATTCATATCTCACCTTGTTGAATTTCCCCATCTAATTCTCAATCGAGCAAGACAGCTTACACTTATTTCTACAAGATATATATTTAAGTTTAAATCAATGTCGTATTTTAAAAAATGAAATAAACGATGTATATTTATACGAAGAAAAAATTGTAGAAAAACAATCTGTCGTTGAATCAACGTGAAGTCTTTGTCAAAGTCTTCAAAGACGCCAAGTTAACGTGGTGCCCGGAAGTGATACAAAAAAGCCACCATAATGACAGTAATAACGAAAAAAAATAAAAAGGGTGAAGAAAAATCTATTTGCCTCCAGCACAATTCAATTTTTACTTGATTTTTTTTTATTTTTTCGCCCCAGACACTATCAAAATATCATCACCTGTGCCTTTTTAGTTTGTGATTCTGTTGAAGTATGTTAAAGAATAAAGGGATGAGCATCATGAAGGGTATAAAAATATTAAAAGAAAAAAAAAAAAAAATTAGAATGAAGAGTTGTCGCGACCTGGCTGAATATGAAAAGTACGACAAGCAAGATAAAGAAATGAAAATTTTTTTCAATTTTCAACCTTGAATGTCCGTCGCTTGCGGATATTAAGGTGAGGGTAAACTGACATTTTTGTGGGGTGTTGACATTTTCACCCCAGGCAAAGTGTGAGACGTAAAAGTGTGCACACGAGTAAAATAGATGGTCTCTTCCAACCCTTTACCCTTTTTTTTTTTCTTTCTTCTTTATTTTTTTTTTATTTCATTTTCTTTTGGCTTTTTTTTTCTTGTCTTTTGTCGGTTCGATAATCTAAAATACTTTTTAGTTTCTATTTTTCATGTTGAAGCTTTTTATAAATGTCAATAAATTGTATGAATTATTTGAGTCATTTCTTCAAGTGTTTGTTGCACTACTAGCTATTTTATTAACTTGATGAATGAAACAATTTAATGAAATTGAAAACGAAATAAAGCTTTGTATGTTTACTTGGCAAATTGTGGCATTTAGAATTTAGAATAAAAATAATTCGCTTGATTTTTATACTTGGAATTTCAAGCTTGATGTAAAATTTAATTAATTCAATGTTTTTTATTGTTTAAACTATTTATCTCGCATTTTTAATTAACAAATTCATCTATATCTCAACTATCCTATACTATATAATTCACTGAATAAACTGAAAATTACTTTTCTTTGGATTTTTTTTTTTTTTAAGTAGTATAAACAAATTTTCGTCAGACAAATAAAATTCACACCTCAAATTATTACTTTTATCAGTGTTTTACTCATTAGTTTTTTAATATATTTTATTATTTATTTTAAATAATTGAAATTCTTCATAAACAATTTAATTTTCCAAGTAAAAAAAACCTGACTTTCATAAGCCACCAAACATTAAAAAATCCCAATTTAAAAAAGAATTCTTCAACAATTTTTTCGTTCATAATTATAAATAAAGAAAAATACGTGGTGATGAAATTCGCCCCGACAAATATATTTATATACATAAAACAATATAAATGTTTAACAAAAAGGCATTTACAAGCCAATTAATAATCCCCCAAAGAAAACAACTTGGCATTATCGACATTGTTGCTGCATTGTTATAAACGACCATGCTGAATTTATCAATGTAATATCAACACTATACCAAGGCCAACCAAGCAAAATTCCACACAGCCAAAACATTGATACTTTCCATTGCCACTATGTACAATATCATATATATTTCGATGCCATGAAATAGTACATATACGCAATATAACTATACAAATTTACAAACACAATGACACAAGTCCTTTTCTCACTCCCTTTTGCTATTGTTTTGAAAATGGACAAAGTGCGGCCAAGGGCTTTTTGTTAACACACATACACAAACGCATTAAATGCCGAAAGGCATAGTCCTCCAGTGTCATAATCCTGGCAACTACTTTTCAAAAGTTCACGTGACCTTTGTAAAACCAACCGAGCAACCCCTTCATGTCCTATATATTTATATACACAGGGTAATCCTCATATAACGCGGCCGTTACCCATCTTTATTGTTGACATTTAGCCTGCTTACACTTACCCATGAAATAAATAAAATATATATTAAAAAAACATGTTGAAAAGTTTTACAAAAAAAACAAAAAATAACCAGTTTTGTACGGCGATTATTTTGGCTAGGTGCTTGAAGGTGGTTATCTCGTTTAGGCAAAAAAATATGCATTTAAAAAACAAGGGACTTGATAATAATAATATTTCAGTTGACCTCATACCTGCTGATCGAGGGGCAAATGAAAAAATAAGGCTATATAACACAGTGCCATGCTAATGGGATTGTCATTGTTGGTTATTAACATGACAATTGTGTTGCCTAAACTTGGTGCTTGTAAAAGTATTCATGGAAAAAAATTTGGGTACAGAATTGACACCTTTAAAAGGTGTCATAGTATTTTGTCGTTTTATTTTTTTTTTCTCTTGAAAAATTATTTGTCAAGATGAGTAAATATGATATGTTAACAAAATACATGTCTTGTTATGATAATTATTTTTCTTTTGATGAGAAAAAAAAAATTTTCAAAATATTTTGATGTACTTAGTAGATCCAAAACATGATAGCCTTGTAATTTTATTTTTTTAACTTTATTTTTCCTTTTGCACAGGGATTTATTTATTTTTTTAACACTAAATTTGAGTAGGAATTATGCAGAAGGTCTTTTGTCAAAAGGGAATTTTATTTATTCACTTTTTTTTTTGCCACTTTTATTGTCAGTCAATTTTCACAGCTTTCATAGAAAGATAAAATACAATAAAAAACACACGACACTGACGAATCAGTTTTTTTTTTGAAAAATTAGAATGAAAAAATATTACTTGCCCTCGAGGATATACTTGAGTTTGATTCGGTCAATTTATTGCCAGACATTGGTGTTTACGACACAACGACAAATAAAAGTATAATTTTAATACTCAAATTTTTTTTTTTTTTACAACGATAATTATTTTACAACATTTATTATTGCAGTTTTAGGCGCCGCATTTCATATTAAAATTAATAACTACCATAATTAACAATGGAAATTTTATTTTCCTAATAATTTAATTGTAAAAATGACATAAATGAAATATAAAATGATATATTACAGTATTTTTGAAGAAGCAATATATTTTTGGTGAAGAAAAAAATAAAAATTCAAATGAAAAAATTGCATAAAAACCAAAAGGCACAAACATCAAATAGCTGTCGTATTTTACGAAGGCAATATTTCACGACACTTCCAGTCTTTCCAGTCATCTCAGTCATTCTCTGGTTTGATTTTCAACGACTTCTACTATTTTATATTCTTTTTTTTATTTATACGCAGTCTCGATCTTTAATCACAACTCGACCTTCCATTGTCACTGACGTCACCTTACGCGCAATTCAAGAGAAGGGTGCTTTTTTTTTCTTCAAATACAATTGAATGCTTTGTATTGCTCAGTTGATTCCACTCTGGAATCATTTTGTCTACCAAGGGAATTACTTTTATTTGTACAATTTTACAGCTACTTTAAACTCATTTCACTTCTTCTTTTTATTTTTCACTCATTTATGTTCATTTAATAGCCATGTGACCTTAAAATTCACATTAATAAATCATAAATTTACAATAAATACAAATAAAAAAATAAAACTTGTGATATTATTAATGGATAATTTAAATTACACATCAACATATAAAAGCAATAATAATGAATAAATAAAAATGGTAATGGATGTGATGAGACTGAATAATGTTGTTAAAATGTTTGTGGTTTTGATAGAGAATAAAAGATGCTGTCGTTGTTAGGTGATGATGCCTTGATGAGAAAAAGCAATGAGAAAAATAATACAGACCAGTCGAGAATCAAGATTGGTTAATTTACGTTGGTCAGTTGAAGCAGGCGCCAGGGCATTTAGTGGTTAACGCGCAAACTCAATTTTATTTTTTATTTATTATCTTCATCTCTTTCTCTCTCTTTGATATTCTATACTTTATCTAATTTTTTATTGTCTTCTTTATGTCAAGTAGAATTAAGTAGAGACGCCACATGTATGAGGGCACAACACAGTTATTTCAATTGATTCACTAAATTAAAGATGCTGATGTCATCACGGTGGCCCGAGCCCAATTCGATAGACTTATTTCGAATTCTGTTACATTAATTTCATATTTACTATACCTCAGCTCGGAATCTTATAGTACGATTCACTTTTTACTCGGTTTATTGGGGGATATGATATTTTTTTTGAATATTTAAATAGTTGTATCGATATTTTGTGAATAGAGCGTTGTATCGTATGTAGCGGGTATTTTTCGTTGTTATCTGTATTCTGTATGATCATGTTGCCAAGCTTTAGGTTAAATTTCTAGCCATTAACAATTAAATTTTCACAATCTTATTTAATTTAATGATCAATTATCAATAATTTATGTTACAGATGCTTGTGGTTTGTCAGATGTGGCACATATCGAGTCCCTCCAAGAAAAATCCCAATGTGCACTTGAAGAATATTGTCGTACTCAGTATCCAAATCAACCAACAAGATTCGGTAAACTGTTGCTGCGATTACCGTCATTACGTACAGTATCATCACAAGTTATTGAGCAATTATTTTTCGTAAGATTAGTTGGTAAAACACCCATTGAAACATTAATAAGGGATATGCTGTTGAGTGGGAGTAGCTTCAATTGGCCCTACATGTCCACAATGTGACACTCTGTATGGCGGCAGCTAGCCTCCGCATAAAAATAATAAATTTTAAAAATAAATAAATACATTCTTCACATGACAACAATTCATGTATGGCAGTTTGTACTTTCAAACAAAGAAAAAATAACAAAAAAAAATAAATAAAATACAATAAATAACTCTACTTTTGCAAATAACATTTTTTGCATTTGGAAGAATTTTCTATTCAATCTCATACTGAGGGTATGTCTTTTCTTATATTCAATCTTGAAAATGTTCACACTGGATCTCGATGAACAATATGATGATAAAGAAAAATAAAATAAATTTGAAAAATTGAAAAAAGAAAAAAAAATTGAACGTGCAAAGACACCAAAGTGGCGTCTTATCCAGCAAAATGAGCAGGATCAATGACTAAACTAGAAAAAAATAAATAAAAAAAATAAATAAATGAAAAAATTTTTAGATGATTTGTGTGACTTGAATATAGTCTTACACATTGTACAATTTGTATGATAAATGTGGCAATGTTACGACCTAAATACTTACGAAAATATATTTTTTTTTTTTTAAATTTTTCAACTGTTTTTGTTTTATTGATATTTTTTTTTTTTTTTAAATATGTTAATGCAAATTAATTGTAATGATAATTATTTGTTTTTTTTCTTTCCTTACAAAATGAGAAATTGTTTATCAAGCGAAGAATGGAATTCTACTTGATTGCAAATTAGTCGTTTGTCTGATGTGCGAGACAGAGTGCCGAGGGGCTAGCAAGTTTGATTGAAACCGTAAATATTTATTGTTTTTATTTTGTTATCTTAAATATTATATATTGATATTTTTATTTCATTTATTTGCTCTCTATTTATCTCTGTGATGAGAATATTATATTATATTTTCGACGGTTTCTTCTAGCGTCCACCTCACGCCTGGAACGCATTTGCTCATTTGAAAATTCAACAAATGACAGCTATTAACATACACGTGATAATAATTTTGTTAATATTTTTTTTTCAATTATTATTATTAATTATAAAATAAATAACGTGTTATTTATGTTGTCAATTATATTTTCATTATTATAATTATTATTGAGCTGTAATACAAATGAGATAAATTCTCAACGAAGAAAAATCATAAATTGTAAATGACATTTTGAAATTATTTTATCTTTTTTGTATACCCGCATGTGCAGCGTACATATATATGTGTATAAATAAAATAAATAAAGTAAAATAAATTTTTTAAATTTAAAAAAAATAACAAATATGAACATTTTTTGTATAAATATTGTAAATAATAATAACATTTAAATCACAATGTGCATGAATGATAAATAATGAATTTAAAAAAATAAAGAATTATGTGCATACAGACACAAACACATTTTATTATAAATATATTATTAATATTATATAGAAAAATAAAATTACAAAAATTAAAAAAAATTTATATTAAAAAAAAATTATTAAAAAAAAAAAAAAAATGGAACAATGGTTGATTGAAATTTTTGTGAGAGCATGTCAGATTGCATGTGAAAAAATGTTAATAATAAAAAGTAAAAATAAAATTGTTGAGAAACAATTTTACAGTAAAAAAAAAATTATAGAAATTCATATACTTGTGAGCGCACAGTAGTTGCTACGAATAACAAGTTGATATTGTTTACCCAATAGTGCAGAGAATTAAAACAATAAATTTAAACAAAAAAAAAATGTAATTACAAATTTAAGAGACACAATTGCATATGATAAAAAAAAAATACGACAGGTCTTTTTTTTTTTTTTAAAAATATATAAAAAACAAAAAAAAAACCACAAACATAATGAAATAAAATGTTTTAAAAAAAAAAACAATTAATTTTATTTATTTACTAAAATTTAATTCCCCGAAAAACATATAAAACTGCAGTTTAAAATATTCATGAAATATTTTTAAAAAATTAAAGTAATAAATTAGCAATTCACATTGTAAAATTAATTCCCAATGTAAAATGTCCAAGGCAATTTTGAAATGATTAAATTCATCCAATTGTTTTATATTGGTAACAAAAATGTATGGAATTTTCAGCGTTTACAACTCGATGAAAGAAGATTCAAATTACCAAAAGAGAAAAGAAAAAAGGGTAAAAAAATTTCAGAATAATACAAAAATGTAAGCATATATATACAAAGAAGCCTCAAAAATTAAAAGGAAAAAAAAAGAAAAAACATATTAGACTACAACCAGAGGCCAAAAAAAATAATTCTTTGCTGTGCTATTTCTACCTCCTCTTGTCATTGACTTACTCTCCCGAACTTTGTCTTGAAATCTCAACTAAAAAATAAATGTAAAAAATTAAAAGGAAGAAAAAAAAATAATAAAAAATGCTACCGAGTATTTTGCCAAAGGGTGAAAGCTCTGGTCGTGTATCGTTACAGGATCGTGACTGGATTTCTTGGATTTATATATCCACGATCCTTGGATGCTCTTACTGTTTTCTTTTTGATTTTCTCTTGTCTCCTCTCACCACTTATCTTGTGTTTCATGTATACCATATACCAATGTGTCTTAAAAATATATACATGTATAAAATAAAAGAATATATGTAGTCTGGTTTATATGGCAAAGCAGCTAAAACGTGAACGCGTGCACAGACTGTTCTTTTCTCTTCAATGTCTGGTTATTGTTTCTCTTTTTTGTCTTGTCTTGACCCCCATGGTGTCTTGTACGTTTTATATATATATATATGAGTGTAGCATAGTCTGTTGCACACACAGAACAGTACTTAATGTCACTGCTGTTGCTGTTACTGCTGCTGTTACTACTCCTCCTGATTCCTCAACGACATCAACCAAATATATTTTTCCTTTAACTTTTCTATCTTATTCAGTCACATCAAGAAATGCTGATCTTTTGGAAAAATTTAGGTATAAAGACGGGGAAAAATGTAAGATGCTTGCTGAGACCACATTTGATTGCTTCTTTTTTATGATTTTTTTTTCGTCTTTTCTTATGTTCTGTTAGTTACACGCCCTTGAATGACATGCGGAAGAAAAATCACAGATAATATTTCATACGCATGACATACACAGAAATATATATATATTTAAGTTGGATATATTTTATTCACATGTGACTCTGAACATTGGACTTTCGCCTTCAATAAATTATTGTATTTTTTCCCTCTGTGCATACTTTGAGACACGAGACATTTTTGTTTTATACAATTGACCGACATACAATTCATTGTAAATTACAAAACTGAATCGCGAAATATATAATTTTTGACAAACTCCAATGTCAGTATTTTTCGTCAAATAAAATTCCTTACAATACAATAAATAACCGAAAAGTTATGGCCGATGTTAATGAAGCATTTGAAGGGGATTTTTGATAAGATAGGCAAGAATTTTGCTTGACGAAATATAAAAATTTGGACATCTCGCGAAATTATTTGTAGACAACACTCTTAATTTCTTAAGAAAAAAAATCAAAAAAACACAATGAAGAAGAAATAAATTACAATAAATTGAAATTAAAATAAAGAAAAAATTAAAAATTTAATTCGAATTATAATTTTTCCATCATTATCATAATATTTTCGAGTTTTTATGATTTCAAGTCATCAAGACTTTTTTTGAAATACACAAACTTGATGAAAAAAATGAATAAATACAAAAGTTTTACAGGAAAAACTATAAAGAACAAAATAAAAAATAAATTTATACTTCTTATGAATTCGTCAGTACGGTATACTCGTTGGACAAACAGAAGACAGAAGGCCTCATTTATTTGAAACGATAAGAAAAGTGAATTTGTCTTTAACAGAATAAAATAATCCAATTCATAAATGCGCCTGATGCGATAACGATTCCATAAAATTTCCAAGAAACTTTTTACTCAAAAAAGAGCAAAAAAAAAAAGCCATCGAGATGTTATTTTGAAACTAGAAACTTTTAAACTTTATCCGCAGAATAATAATATTTATCACTAAATTTTTAGACAATAACAAGGTTTAAATTTATAAAAGTACGGCCAACAATGAAGAAAAATTTTGGACGTTTTCCAAAATTTTAAAAGGGACAATTGAGATATTTCACAGGATATACATTTGGCTTTCTTGTTGGTTGGACATTATCGCTCAGTGAAGCTTACCAAGTATAAAGCTCACAGTTAAAGATATGCTCTTGGTCTTAACGATAACCCCAATGTCTGACCTTATTTATATGTCTTTACTTGGTACGTTTAAATACATAAATATACATATATTTTTTTCAAAGATAAATAACATACATCACAACTATATTCACAGCAAAAAAATTATATTTTATTCACTTGATTAGCTTATCATTATCAATGAAATACCAATCCATTTCATTCATATTATTTCAAAATTAAAAAAAAAAAACTCAACCATATTTTGTAGGCTTAATAAAGCGATCCAATATCTAGTCTTTATGCTTATAATATTTAAAAAAAAAAAGAAAACAGCTTTTACCCAATTAAAACCCAACAAACACTTGCTGATTTTGTGGCAGAAAAAGTAGTAAAATCAATTATGGTCAGACATTTTTACATAAGACCAAATGCATTACACATAATTATTCAACTAACTTTAAATTATTTAATTAAATATCATCTCAATAGACTCCACATGTCATTTTTTTTTTAATAATTAAATATACCCAATTGTTTATTTAATAAAAAATACTAATAACAAGATAAATTTGATACGTTTGTAGATCAAAGGGACAACTTGTTTTCCGTTCTCTTGATGGAGTAATATGCGTTTGTTATATTTCAATTGCTGATTATATTTAACCCACTCATTTTATGAATTACAACGTACTTAAAAAATTTTACCTTGTTTATAAATACACACTAAACAAGACCATTGTCATGAATTTTTTAAAATAATAATCGAGTCATTTGCATTTAAACTGCTCGAGTAAATATTTATCATTAAAACACATTAAAATCATTTAAAAATCAATAATTATTGTCAGATTATAATAATAATATTCAAGATTGATAATATTATGATGGAATAATAATAATTTTAATGATTTAAGAAGAGTTGGCTGGTATTTTCACGTAAGTCAGAGGCGGAGTCGACATCCCTCGTGGTCCTCATGAGTATCAGAGGTCAGAGGGCATAGCCAATCACAGCACAGTGATAAGCACTCTCTTGGGTATTCTCTCGATATTTTATAAGACTTCATCTATACCGTCTTGTATTGACAAAATAAATCCACACATTCAACTCAGCCATGGAAAAATTTCTAAATAAGAAAAAAAAATGAAAAAAATAACTCGATATTTGTATTTATTTAAAAAACAACGAAATTGCTAAATAAATTTTTGTAATTTTATTATCAGTCTATGATAGAGTCCATGTTTTGAAATAATAATCACGTCATTTGAAATAAAAAACATGTTTTTAATTTTTATCAAGAGAAATCAATTTTATTTGACAAACAAAAAAAATTATGTTGAATAATTTATCAATTTATAAATGTCTTTTTACTGTATTAATATTTTTTTATGACATTTTCGTCACTTCTTGATTAACAACACCTTCAATCTCATGATTTTATGTATGTTTTTTTCATTCTAGATGATAATAAATCATGTCATTGAGCCGATTGATTGTATTGAGATCTGATTAATTGAAT
>JAPYYR010001717.1:0-13430 GCA_030523065.1 Aphidius colemani
AGTGGACTCGGTGTCTTCATCTGTGCCTGGATCATCGGAACTTGGTTCGTCTGCAGTTTCTTCAGTAGACTCAGTGTCTTCATCTGTGCTTGGATCATCGGAACTTGGTTCGTCTGCAGTTTCTTCAGTAGACTCAGTGTCTTCATCTGTGCCTGGATCATCGGAACTTGGTTCATTTTCAGTTTCTTCAGTAGACTCAGTGTCTTCATCTGTGCCTGGATCATCGGAACTTGGTTCGTCTGCAGTTTCTTCAGTGGGCTCAGTGTCTTCATCTGTGCCTGGATCATCGGAACTTGGTTCATTTTCAGTTTCTTCAGTAGACTCAGTGTCTTCATCTGGGCTTGGATCATCGGAACTTGGTTCGTCTGCAGTTTCTTCAGTGGACTCAGTGTCTTTATCTGTGCCTGGATCATCGGAACTTGGTTCATTTTCAGTTTCTTCAGTAGACTCAGTATCTTCTTCTGTGTCTGGATCATCGGAACTTGGTTCGTCTGCAGTTTCTTCACTAGACTCAGTGTCTTCTTCTGGGCTTGGATCATCGGAACTTGGTTCGTCTTTAGGTTCTTCATTTGTTGATTCATCATTGGTTTCGTCCTCGATACTTCCATCATCAGTATCGTCATCAGCACTTTTTGCAGCTTCACTCAAATCTGTATCATCTTCAGGTTTTTCAGTAGACTCTGTGTCTTCTTCTGTGCTTGGATCATCAGAACTTGGTTCGTCTTCAGGGTTTTCAGTTTCATCATTTTCACCAGAATCTTCATTGTCTTCATTCGTATCACCCTCTTCATCATTTTTATCATCACTCTCATTATTTTCACTAGTACCCTCGTCTTGGTTCATATCAGTGCTTTCATCATTCTCATCATCATCCCCATTATTTTCACCACCATCTTCATCATCATTGTTACCATCACTTCCATTGTTATTTTCATCAGAACCTTCGTCGTGCTCTGTATCACCACTATCACCATCATTTCCATTGTCTCCACTAGGATCATTATCGGATGAACTACCATCGCCTCCATTATCTTGGTTTTCAGCTCCTTCTGTATCGTCAGAATTTTCCACAGGTTCTTCCTTCGATTCTGCTTTTATTTTCTCTAATTCTTCGTCACTTAACACTTCGTCACTTTCTTCTATCGGTTCCCACTTATTATTTTCACCTGCTTCTTTTGTTTTGTCATCATCTGCCTACAATTTTATTAACAAGCCAATTTTTCTTATTAGTTTTCTATTAACTACAAAATAATTCTACCTACCTGTCGACGATATTTTGGTGCTGAGTAACAGCTCACTATCAATAATCCACAGACAAATAATATTTTAAAATTCATAATTTTTTATTAAATGCTTTATTATTTATTTATATATTTTTTTTTTTGGTAAATAAACTTCAACACTTCTTCATCAACACGTTGAACTTGTTGTAAACGCTTTTGTCCTTAACAATTCATTTTATTCACTATCAATAACTACTTAAATATAATTAACCTGCGATTATTGCCTACATCGATTAACTGGAGGTTATCACTAAAAAAATACGCAATTTCAACATTGCTATTTATTGATAAAGGAATAATTACTTAAAAAATATCCATTTAAAGTTAGGAAAATAATATTTATAATTATTAAAAAAGCATTTTATTATTTAATCATATTTATTTTATTAAGCATACAAAAAATATAATATTAATTTTACAAAATATTAATTCAATTTTTATTCTGTCACCAAATGATCCTTTAACTATTAAAATAAAAAAAAAAAAAAAGTGTTTTATAATTTTTCAAGGTTCCAACAATTGTCGTGAATATTATCATACATTTCTATTATCTATAAAAGAAGCCACGTCAATAAAAAGTTATTAAATTGCATCGGCGATATTTATTTCCTTTGACCAAATATTATTCAAAAAGACGCAAGAAAAAAATATTACAAAATATCAATTATTTTCCTTTCATATTTGTGTTATTAAAAAATAAAAAAATACATTGTTAATAAACTTACACAATTTTTTTATTCAACAAATAATTCAATGACTGCCTATGAAAATTGCTTTCGCACAAATAGATAATAATGAAAATAAAAAGTATCTATTTGATGCAAACATCTAATTTGAAATAATAAAATTTCTACATGTAGACATCTATTTAATCTTACGACATTATAAATTTCCGCGCGTCGTTGGACAAGCGTAAACAAAAAGAAAAAACAACAGGTTTGAGGTATCAGTTGTGTGAGACATTAAAAAAGAAAAAAAATAGCTATTAATAACTTGAGTATTAATGATTATGATGCGTCCTTGTGAAGATTTCTTTTGTCTCTTCTCTTATTATTAATATGTTTTTTTAAATGAATAATTTAAATGTCCATTTAAAATCAGCAAACGTAGTCTAGAGTAGCATACAAATCTGCAAAATTAAAAACACAAAGGAATAATAGTTCTAAAATAAAATCCAACTCTTTATATTTATTTTTTAAAACTCACATTTTAATTTACGAATAACATATATTTATTTCTTTTCATTATGATGAAATATGTCCACCTGTTTTTGTGGTTGTTGGTGGAATTTCTTTAAGCCCAGTTGCATCAGCAAACGCTGGTCCAAGTCCAGGAATTGTCTCGTGATTTTTTTCACCTAAAATTGGACCATCAAATCCAGCATTTGGTATTGGTTTTTCAAATGCAAAATCACGAGGTTTTTGTCCATCTGCTGTTTGTTGATAAATCACAACTTTTTTGCCATGATTATGACAAACTCTTCTACGTTTTTTTTCACATCGTCTTGTTGGTCCAGCTACCTGTGGATTCCCACCTAAATATTTCATGGCAAATTAAAAAATAAAATTATTATTGCTTGTTCCATCAACAACTAATCAATTATATATTTGTCTTTTTTTTTTTCATACAAAGAATCGAATGTAATTATAATTATCTAGAAAAATGATTGGTGAAATACCATTTGCATTACCTTCAGGTGTTAGAATATCCCGACGTGTTACGTCGCCTTTTATTTCCGGATTTTGTATTGATGAATCAGTTTGAACTATAAGCTATAATTATAAAAAAAATACTTATTAATCACAAATGTTTATTTGTTTAATCAATTATTCTTTTTACCTTTGGAATCATTTGTATGTTGCTCTGTCCAGGACCTATTTCTTTTGACGCAATTCTTGTTTTACCACCATTTTTTGTTGCAGCATAAATACGTCCACGATTACCACCACCATTTGCACCATTAAGTGCACCTCCAAGACCAGCAGCAGCTTCAGGACCACCATTACCAAGTCCAGCACGTGCATGAAGTCCTCCACCTTTTTCAAAAATTAATGTATTACTTTTACACATTTTAATTGTTCTTTTTATTATTAATTTTCAGGTTGATAATTACCAGTACTACCACCATCTTCTCCTTCAACAACACCACCAACGTTTGCTGATGCATGGGCACCAAAAGGTGTTCCAGCACCTGCAAACAATCCTCCTCGTGTACCAGTTCCACCAAACAGACCACCAAGACCAGCTTCAGCATGATAGCCAGCAAAATTTACTCTAATTCCACCATTTTTAAATTCCAATAATGGTGGCTATGAAAAAATAATATTCTTTAACAATTGTTATTACTAAATAGCTCGTTTTTTTCTATCAATATTTATTGATACGAAGATAGAATAAATCAAGTATTTTTTCTAGTATTAATTGAAGGTGAGATCATAAATTTTGCAACAACACAGTGATTAGCAAATGTATTTTTAAAAAATAAAAATACTTGACGAGAAAGTGATGTGTTTTTAAAAAAAATAAACTAGCAAATTATTTTCCAATAAAACAAATAAATTTTGCAAATAAAAACTTACAAATGAAGATGTTGTTTCTTGTTTAACTGGTAATTTTTGTGCATCATCATGAGATGGACTTGGCAATGCATATGTTTTTAATGATAATACATATATAATGGAAATAAAAAAATAATACTTATACATCTTGACAATAAAGAGGTAACAAACTGAATGACTTGGCGTTGTGTACAAGTCTTGACGTTGATACTTTCAATACTTGAAACGAGAAATGGTAGGAGACAAGAGACTCATTTCAAAGATATTCACAATAGTGGGGAATAAAATTAAATCAAAACTTGATTCGATAAAAAATAAAAAACTACTTTGAACTGAGAAAAAAACTCACTCATAATTTATCACTTGGTTTTTTTTTTTTGCAGATAAACTAATTTGTTTTTATTATTTTCTAGCAATTTTTTTTCGCTTTAAAATAGTAAAAAAAAACACTTGGCATTCAGCTCAGCTTTAATTGAACTAATTTTGTTTTATTTTTCATATAAAAGAAAAACAATTTTTGCATTTATTTGTGGTCATTGACGCAGTTCTAATTTGCAATTATAATTTGATATATGAGGCTGTCGCGTGTGAATTTAAATGTCTGTGATATTGTTTTTATTTATGTATTAAAAATAGAAAGATAAATAATAAACATCGAGTGTTCTAGAAGAAAGTGAATATACACATTTGGGAAAGTTAATTCACCTAGTTTTTTCAAGATGACGTCAACATTATTAATAATTTTTATTTATAAAATATTTACATATTAGTGTTTAATAAAATAATAATATACAAAATAATTATTTAATATTTATGAATAGTTGAAGGAAAATTGGATTGATAATGAATTGATGAATATAGTATTTAAAAAATTAATAAATTATACTTAGTTTGATCTTGAATTCTCATCAAAACCAGGTGCAATTTTATTTTCAATTTTTTCTTCATCTCTAAATGGTCTTTGCCATCCAAATAATGGTCTTTGTGGTGGTATGTCATCAACATTTTCAGTCACTTGATAATGATTATTTAAACCACTAATAAATTGTTGCAGACCTTGTGAAAATAAAAAATACATTGTTAAATATATTTGTAAATAATTTTTTATGTTGTTATATTTTTACCTCCATAAATTCCATTTGATCCATGACCATAATTTCCATATGATCCAAGTCCATAATTTCCATGTGATCCATGTCCACCTAGATGTCCCCCATGTCCACCTAAATGTCCCCCATGTCCACCTAAATGTCCTCCATGCCCACCTAAATGTCCTCCATGACCACCTTGATGCCCATGATTATTCCAAATACTGCCAAGTGGCTTCTTTTTTTTCTTCTTCTTTTTTTTATTTCCATCAAATATACCATGGTGTCCTCCATTGTTAAAAATATTTCCATAGCCATATCCATGACCATATCCATGACCATGTCCAAGACCAAGCTCTTCCCATAATACATCAGTCAATGCTGATGACCATCCATGAAGATTAAAGAATCTAGCTTGTCTTTTTTCAAGTGAATGATCATCGGCATCATCATCATCATCATCATTATTTTCTTGCATTTTATGTTGTAATGCAATTTTTTCTTTACGTTTATCATCAAATAATTTTTTCTCTTCAATTCTTTGTTGTTGTTGCATACGTTTTTGCTCTATAATTTGCTAAAAAAACAAATTATATAATTTTTTTTATAAAATTTTTAAAATGATTTTATTATTATTTTTACCTGACGACGTTTTAATTCTATTTCTCGAATTTCAAGAAGTCTTTCACGTCTGTCTTGACGTCTATTTGCTTGATTTAAATTGTACTGATCGGAATTTTTATTGTTCAATAAATTTGGTTGAGCAGTAGACTAAAAATGATAACAACATAATTTTGATTAATTAATTATAATGAATTATTTTTAAATTTAACTTACATCAAAAAATTTATTTACAGCATTTTTATTTTGAGGTAATGAGGATTGTGCTGTTACTGAAGAGCCCTGAATAACTGTGATTGGAATCTGTTTAAATTAAAAAACTCGTTAATAATTTAAATCGATACAGATAAAGCTAAATGTAATTTATTTACCTGTAAACGACGATCGATTGAAGATGGATTATTCATCAGATGTCTATTTTTTCTATCAGAAAAACCTGATGAATCAATCGCAGCTGGTTTAAAGTGTCTTCTGTCATTCTCAAAGAAAATTCCCTGAATAAAACCAATTAAAAGTTGGAAAAATAATTTGTTAAAGTTAAATAAACTCACCTGTCCGTCAGCCCAATCAACCAAAGTGACAAAAAACAATCCCACAATAACACGAATCATTTAGATTAAATTTATAAGTTATTTGAAATATATGCTAATTAATTTGCTAAAATTTATTAATAGGTGTAGTCAATAAGAGAAAATACAAACGTTTGACTGTCCATCGGCAGGTGGTCCCCTATATACCCTGGTTAAATAAATAAGCCATCAATGACCCACGCCAAAATTTTTTAAGCCAATCGTAATGATTCTGCTTTCACTTATTGCTGAATTTATTATATTTTAATCTTTGTGATTATATTTTTTGCCAACTCAGAATCAATGTGGGCGACAAATCAACCATATCTGTTGCGTAAAAAAATACAATCCTAACTGGTCTTCAGCAATTATAATAAACGAAGAACATGACTATCATTTTACTAGCAAATTTCCGCTTTAAAAAATTGTAAATAAAATTAAAATCTAATAAATTTTCTATCCATCCTTGATATTATTTTTTAACATAATATTTATTATTTTTTAAAATGAATATAATATTTTATTATTTTAATTTATATTTGGATTATCAGCAAGAAATGGTGCGACACTTTTCCCAAGTTCTTTTTTAAATTGTTTTACATTTTTTTTTGATTGCTGAAAAGAGAAAAAATTGTAAATTAATAACTGTTTGTTGAATGGAATAATTGTTTATTAATTTTTTTGATTTCTTACTTTTAGTGCATCATTCCATTCGATATTGAAAAGTCTTACTAAACCTTTGACGTTCCTTCTGATGAGAGTTTGTAGCAAATTTTGCGTTAATTTAAATGGTGCTTCTGTTGTTGTGTCATTTGAATTTATTGTCTCATTGCTTGAAAGTTTTTTTGACATTAATGGCAGCTTTGATGTCGTTGTTTCTGGTGATATGCTGTTTGATACAATTTCACTTATTTGTTGAATTGCTGCTTTTGTTTCATTAACAGTCTGTAAAATTTAGAAATGAATTGAAATTAATTTTATATATTTCCAAGTCAAATACAAAATTAATTGAAATAAGTCTTGCCTCGAATGTAACTCTAAATAATGTCCAAAAAAATCCAGGTCGTTGTTTTTTAATTTGTCTAACAATTCTTTTAGTTTCATCGGTGACATTTGCACGTGAAATAACTCTGTCACCAACAGAATCCCATTTAACAGCATCAATTGGCAGTGAATCATCTCTAAGTACTCTAATGAGTTCATCTTCTTCTCTCAACTGTTTTTCCAATTCCCTCTGTTCAACATCAGCCCTAAAAATTAAATTTCTACAAAAGAAATTAATTCATTCATTTGCTGACACTTCTGCACTAATATTTTTAAAAATATTTTTAATATAAAATTAACAATACCTGTTCCAATAATCAGTTGCATAAATGTCATTTGGTCCACTTTGTCTAACAAATCTCGATGAGTTATTTGAACCGACAGAACAAGTTAGAAACAATCCAAATGTTAAAAGGACAATTACTAGTTTCTCCATGTCTGAAAAAATTAAAATGACAGAAATAAATAATTTTATCCGACAATATACTCGTAGAAATAATTGATGGAAAAAAAAATTAATAAAAAAAGTTTAATTGTTAATTGTGAGGGAAAAAAAAAAATAATTTATCATTATTTTAGAAAACTATAATTTAAATGTTGACTGTGGTCGTTTCATTTTGAATTTAATTTAATTTTTTTAATTAAATAATAATTATGGAGTACTTGTGTACTGTCAAATTATTTTTCTATTTATTTTTCTATTTGTTAGATTATATTTAAGCCCATGGGTTTTTAATATTTACTATTTATTGTTAACGCAATTGATCAGCAGTTTTAACTTTCTATATGTCCAACTTCCGTGAAAATTTCCGCGACCAGGATTTTCATTGATTACGAGTGATTACATGCACGTAAACGAGACCAAAAAAATTATCATTATATTACGTCGTTTATGAAAGTTTCTATTAAATTAAACAATTCAATTTTTCATTGAAAATAATTTTCTATCATTGTTATTTATTATAGCAAATTAAAATTCACAAGAATTTTACGATCATTAGTTTCTTGAATAATTTTACTACAAAAGGAAAATAAATTAATTAATTGACAGGGAAATTACGAGTTTCAATTATAAAAATAAATGTTAATTAAATTTTACAATAAAAAATTCATTTTATTATAGAATTTTATTTAGATATTTTAATTTTTTTTGTTGAGTATGTTTATTGATGACCCCATCAGTGAACTCATATTCTGGTCATCCTTGTAACAGTTTTGCAATTGATTTTCTGAATCATGACAAACTCAAGATCCTGAATGAAATATTACGAAATAATGACCCTTATATTTTTACATAAAACCGGACTTTGAAATATTTTTTTCTTTATTTTTTTTCTCTTCTTACATTATACAATATATAATGGAGTTTTTTGTTTGTTTTTTATTATTAAATAATTTTTAGAGGTATTAATTGTCTATTAAAATTTGAAGGTGAAAAAAAATTGAAAAAATATTATGAAATAAAAATATGTATGTTAAAATTTATTTACATAATACTTTTACTAGTTTTCTTTTGAATGTTCTTCTCAGCTTGAACTCATGTAGTCGATTATGAAAGTCTTGCCATAATAATTTCGATATAGTAATAAATTTCGATAAAAAACCTTTATATTATTTTTCACTTTAAAGCTGATTTTAAATAAAATTGAATAACATTTAGCAACAATAGATAACAGTATTATTCAAAAATATAAAACAATTTTTAAACATTAAAAATAATATGCAGAATAAAATAGAAATTACAGAAAAAAAGTGAAATTTAGAACACGAGGTCAACATGCAGAAAAACAATAAACAAAAGAAAAATTATAATTCATTTAAATTATTGTATTAAAAAAATTAAAATTTTAAATTCTTGGAAAAACAAGTGTACCCAAAGTGTGTTAATTTTTATTTTTTTATTATGTAATTTTAAATGATTTTGTAAACCATACAAGTAACTTATTTATTCATGGAACTTTCAATAATACTAATGATTTATTTTGACGTCATGAAATAATTAAAAAATATGAAAAATAAAAAAAAAAATATTACCTCAAAGTGTCAGAGTAAATCTAGATATGTCACTGGATAAAAAAAAATTCCAGAAATTCTGTAAAAGTTAATGAATATTAATTTTAAAATAAAAATAAAAAATTGAATAAATTACCTTAATAATAATTGACTAATCCAGATGACTGATAAATAATTTTATCACTATTATTTGATAAATAAAAATAAATAAATTAATGCTAAAAATTGATAATTAATTTTTTGAATGAATAAAATAGCTAATAAATAGACGAAAAAAACTATTTACAAATAACTGCATCTTAGATGTCAGACGTCAAGTAAGATACTAGCAAGATGAGCTAGCAGGGCCATGGTATCATTCAACCTTCAAGGTCATCAACATTTTATTCGTATTTTTTTAACAAAAAAAGTATTAAACAACCTGTCCCCACCTTGATTAAATAACACTCTGATCTCTTTGTCCTTGAAGTAAAAATAAAAAAAATTATAAAAAATTATTACGTATAACAAATAACACATGTAATAATAATTAAAAACACGTAATGTTTATAACTTTGTATGTCATTTGGACACAAAAAAAAAGAATTAGATCATTTTTTTAATATTAATTTACCTTGGTTTTTTTATTTTTGCATCCATTGGAAAGCACAAACAACTGTTGACTACTTTTCAACTGCTCGATTTTCCAACAGGTACCTTTCTCAATTTGAACATGATTACATGTTCTACCAGATGGCGACACGTAAATAAACAACAATATTTAAACAATTATAAACAAGTTATATTCAACTGTCTATTTAACAAAAAAAAGTTGCAAATTTTATAATATTTAGGTGAATATTTGAAGGAACACTGAACAGGGAAAATTAAAAAAATACACAATTAATATTTAGCAGTTGCAGTATTTTTTTTTTATTTCTTTTTTTGCGATTAAAATAAATCATTGATTTTTTAATTGTCATTTTCATATTGATGGACATTGATGAAAAATATGGAATATAAATTTTTAAAATCCCTGGGTATTGAGCCACCGTAATACATGATCCCACCAGCCTGTGCCCCAAATTATATCGGTATGAATTTGTTCCAAGTGGAGAATGATCTCATCAATTTCACATTTTTTGTATGTTCCAAAAATTTCTGCTTTTTTAAGTTCTTGTAACAAATGTATATAATATTTATTTTCCAAATCTTTTTCTGTCAAATGCTTGAAATGACCGATAAAATAGTCGATCCACAGGTTCGTTTTACCATGGAGGGCACTTATGATTTCCACAACTAAAGCATTTGTGGTGGTACTGTTGTAATTTGTAGAAAAACCTTTTATGATTTCCCAGGCTTTTTCTACATCTCTTTTTACTTTGAGATCATTGGTTTGTATTGCTAATAGTTTTTCTATCGTATCATTTTTCATAAAATCAACAACGTCTACTGGAGCTGCATCAACAGCAGTTGCTAAAATAAAAAGAAAAATGAAAATGTGGCACAAAATTATAAAAGTTAATGCAATCACACAGCTAATAATAATGCATACAATAAAAAAATAAAATGTAATCTATAAAATAATAAATAAATTGGTAAATAAAAAACTTTTTATAATAAATTAAATTTTTGCATAGTAAAATAAGATTAATTTGTATTTAGAACTTTTAATTAAATCTAAATTATATTATGTGAAATTTGAAGGTTTATTTTTGATTATTAGTCGTTCTATGTAAATTTTTTTTTTGCACTATGTGCTAAATAAAAAAAACAAAAAACTTTTGAATTGACTTTTAAACAATTGAATTTAGACGCAATTAAATTAATGAATAAATAAATATTTCAAAGAATTAAAAATACCTTCAAAAAAAGCACTTGAGGTAACGACGACAAGGATCAAAATTGCTTTATCAAAAGTCATATTATAAAATTGGCCAACAGGATAAATAAAAACAAATTGATTAATTTATATAAGTGGAATTTATTAATGAACAATTATTTATTTAAACTAATACATTTAATAGAAAAAAGACGTAATTTCAGTTACACGACTTTACTCAGGTAGAGACAATTTTACACTGAGAAAAGATCTAAATTTTTTTTTTGCCCTTGGTTTGTTAGTTTTGTATAGTTTTGTAAAAATCCAAGGATTTTTTTTTCCAATACAATGTCGTACCTGAGGGTGAAACCCATTTATGTACATGAAAATGGTCAGTTTGCAGTAGAAATAGTTGGCAATAGTTTACCTTTTCTACGAGCATTTCCCATGGGATACAAAGTTCTACCTGAAATAGAACCCTGTTTTTTTATTTCTACAAAATGGCAACATAGCTGACCGACAATTTAGCGGAATAAATAGTTATTAAATGTCTTATGTAATTAAATTTTTCGATTGCTGGTGGTTTGTCGAGTGGATCCGTCTTTTGACATTGATGGAGAATATATAATATTTTAATTTTTATCATATAAATAAAAGACATTGATCCATTATCCTGAAGAAGTCAGAGGCATCCATGAAGTTGACAGGAATGACACCGCCTCCTCATTTAGTATGATTCAGGTAAATCTCCTGAAGTAATGGATGCAATTATAGGATACATTAAAGACTACACGAAAGGAACAGTCTTCAAATTTTACATCGATCTATTAAAGGAGATGCTAGCTGTACACAATATTGGGAAATCACATAAGACTTGATAATTTCAATTGAAGCACGACACAAAGAACAGAATGAGCCCATCTTTATCCATGCACAGAGATTTTTTTATAGCGAATTATCAACCTTCAAGTATATAGCTTCAAGCTATAATAAATTGATAATTCGCTATAAAAAAATCTCTGTGCATGGATAAAGATGGGCTCGTTCTGTTCTTTTCATTACGTATTCTATAATTGCATCCATTACTTCAGGAGATTTACATACTAGTCAATCGACAATGTTTTTTGTCATACTAAATGAGAAGGCGGTGTCATTCCTGTCGGATGCCTCTTCAAAAATCCATTACTTTTTTCAACTGCAATTTCTCGTCGTTACACCAGTTCTCTGTATCTGGTTACCAATGTTGATTGTTGTACTTCGGAATTTGGTATTGGAGCTGCTTTGATGACAGTGACTGAAAAATTATATAAATTAAAATAATTATTATCCTGTTAATTAACGTTGTTCTTTAGTTTTTTTTTATTTGAATGAATAAATAAAAGATAGCTGAGGTAGAGATCTAGCTGAATAAATTATTTATGTATTTATTTTCCCAAAAACTACCCCTTCAGGCAATTTATCTCTTTCTGTGTAACAACTTTTAGTCGCATAGAAGTGAATATAATAGTCGACATTTATATAAACAGCTTGGTTTAATTAGTTTGGTTATTGATTAATATCAATAAATTTTTTTAAATAACAAAAATCGATTCCATATATTTGAATTAACAAATGTGTATTTTTATTTTGAAGGTCATGCAGTTTATGAAAATTTAGATTAAAGACAAAATTTTAAATTTTAAATTAATTTAAAATTTGTAGGAAGATTTTCAAAGCAAATTCTGTTGAATTTCATATATGTATCATTAGATAAAACAATAACATTAATTTGATGTTTGCCAATAGACGTTAACAAAATAAATTACCATTGAAATCAAAATAAAATAAAAATTAAAAAAGTAAACGTAAAAATTAAAAACAAATAATGCTAACTAATAATTTCTATGCAATTATTTCATTCTCTAGAAAAAAAAAAAATCTAATTAACGTCTTTTTGCAAAAAAACAAATTCTATAAAATATTTTTTTAAAAATTTCTTTTTTTTCATTTCCATAAAAAAAAAAATATATTTTTTTATTAAAATGAATAGGATTGCGAATTAAATATGTTTCAGTAAATACAAGTTGTCCAATCAACAAATACAAACTCTTGCAGGTCCTTTTATTTTTAAAATTTTATTTTTTTTTATATTTAATTTTGTTAATTTATTTATTTTTTTTTATATAAAACTAACAATATTTTTTAAGATCTTTTAATCTGTATAATAAACAGACATGGCCGGATTGAATTCAGCATTAAGTTTAATAATATTGGAGCATTGTTTAGTTTTTATTCTCTCGAATAATAAAAAAGAAATAGAATTTTAAATTTAATTTTTAGTTTAAAAGAAACAAAGTATCTGTTAAAAATAATACAATAATAATTTATGTATATTTATTTGATGCTAAATATTTATTTTTAACATAAAATATTATTAATTAATAGAAAATGTAATTTTTTTAATTAACAAAGGA
>JAPYYR010001718.1:0-13420 GCA_030523065.1 Aphidius colemani
TTTTATCGATATTACCGCGGACTTTTTCTATTTCTCGACGTTTCAGAGCATTTCCAGTCATTTTAGACAATAAAAAAATTTTTATGGACCTAAGGCATTTATTGAAAACTTAGTCAGGATCTGGGAAGGGAAGGCTTATGAGCGAAAAAAAAAATAAAACTAAATATTGGAAAATAAATTGTTTCCCATTTTGGGTATTAAAAATTATTGATTGTTGTTTACTTTTTTGTATTGTTTGGCTTTTAGAAATTTGATTATAGTGGTTAAGAGGCCTAATGTCTGCTTGCATCTTAAACACGTTGAGAATGATTTAATGTGCTCAGGAGCATGGTAAAAGCGGGGATAATCCTTTTAACCAGTTGTCTAGCAACCCCTTTAACCCTTGAACTTTCGAGTGACAACTAATTTTCACACTGCGGGCAGGGAGTTTGATTTTTATGTATAAATATAATACAAAACATACAAAATCTCTCTCGTATACACTTGGAATATTAGTTCCAGCTACATGAGATTCTCTATATAAGCTTGATATACTTCATCTTGTTCTCTTATACAACAGTTTATTCACGCACTTTTGAGTTTTAATTCTCTTTTTTAATTTTCAATTTTCTTTTAAGTTTTTTCTTTGTTCTTAGGGTTAACTATCTCACTGCTTTCATTAACAGACCACTCAATGGTAATTAACACCCTTTTTAAAATAAAAAAAATTAAATAGTGAAATTCATTTTAATATTTTAGATTTTTTGAGAATCTTAATTTTGTATGTTTGTCTTTCATTATTACAAAATAAAAAAATTAATTAACAAAATTTTTTTCCCCTAATTATGACCTATTTGTTTTAGAAAAGTTTAAAAATTTAATATTTTTTGTTTCGATAATGTAACGCTATATATTATGAGATAAAAATTCGGTAAAAAAAAATATTAAATTACAAAATAAAATATATATTAAAAAAGTATATAAATTCGATGAAATTAATTTACCGGCAAGTTGTATATAAAACTGGGAATTTTCAGTATGCCATTACTTTGAGTAAAATTTTCATGACTTGGATAAGAATTTCACACATTTTCAAGTTGACGAGAGAGTAATGTTGACACGTAAAATATCCTGTAAGAAAACTTACGCAATTTACGTAAACAATATATATAAAATTTAAAAGCTATATACATAAGAAACTCAAAGATTGTGACATGCGGAAAGACGTCTCATAGAAACTTTATCTGTTTGCATTTTTTCCAGTATCTTTATATATTTAAGACAACAGAGAAACTGAAGCTAGAGACAGAATTTTTGTCTTGGTGTTATAATGCACCTGGCGCGAAATACACGTTGGTTTACGACCCTATAAACCGAAATGAACCTTAATATAAGAATGTTACAGCATGGGTTTTCATAAATTCAAGGGTTGCCGGGTGAGAGTATACATATAGATGAAAATATGTGTGATGAAAATGAAAAAAAAAAAGCAACAGAATATGTTTAAATTTTCAGTGAAAGATGACAACGAAAAAAAAAGAAAAAACTGTATATATATTTATAAAATGTGTCGATTTGACGACAGGATTATGCGCGTCAATCGATATTAAGTTGAAATGTGATATCGTAAAATCTTTACAGTATGTATACAGATACATTGGTGATCGTAAATCTTTTGCAATTTGGATATTTGATAAGCATTTATGATCGACTTGGGAACAACAAATTTAAACTGATTGATACAATTTTGTTTTTAATTTTATTTTTGTCATTAAATTAATATTCAAATGAAATTATATTTATATGATATTTGTTAATAATACAAATATGCAATTGTATAGTTAATCACGGTTGAATTAAAATTAATATTTAGAAAATAGTAAAGCGAATTGGGCTGTGAATATCTTCTGAATAGTGCGGTTTTGTGCCTCAATGCTGAGATTTTAGAACATAGTCAATGCAAGTGTGTGGCAAGTAATAGAAATGTCGGTATGGTCTTATTGCTTTCGTAGTGTGTGGCAGTAATTTTAACGCTCCAAAAACAATAAAAATACCACAATGAAAATTATGAAAATAAAAAAAACGAAGAACATCACCTTTGTCAATTTCAAAATACTTTAATATAGTCTTTTTAGTTTAAAAAATATTAATAATTAAATTTTTCATTGATAAAAATCAAGAAAATCAAAGAAAAAAAAGACATCACTTTTGTTAATATTTTGAAATACTTCAATATGGCTTTCTTTGTTTAGAGACGAAATAATTTTTGAGCTCATGATTGATAGGCAAAGTTTTTTTTTCAATATCTATTTTCTATGGTTTCATTTATAAAATTAAAAAAACTAAAAAAATCAATGACTCCTTAAAATGTAAATCCTCTCAATGTAATACTACATATATTTATAAAATAACGATATTCATCTGTATTTATAAATAATTATGAAAAAAAATTGAGAATAATATTTTAAATATTTAGCTATATACTTATATGCTGAATTTATGTACGGACAAGTATAATACAGATAGTTGATATATAAATTGGGGAGCCAGACGAAGCCTGTATCCATCTTTCCCGCAGGGTGTAAAATTTTGCGAGATTAAAAAATGCTATACCCCTAGTGTTGAGGGACGGATTTTCATGTGCGTATCTCATATTTTTTACGTTTATTTTGCAGGTTTTAATTTTTTCCCTTAATTCCACACAGTAGCTGGGTAGATATTTCATCGTATATCGTTCAATACATACCAAACATTCATAAATTTTTTTAAACAAATTAATTTCATTTTTTTTTAGATTTCAATTTTTAATTTAATTTTTTCGATATGCATTATTTTAAGCGACCTGCTGCTTTTTTTTTTAATAAATTAAAATTTTTATTTGATGATTATTCAAAAAACTAAAAAAAAATGTTATTACGAGATAAAAAATAACAAATTTACTCGGACGATAAATGTATGGAAGAGCTTATCGGTGTATACACACTAGTCGATTCGTCCAAACGATTTCCGTCAGTATTCAAAGTTAGTTTGTGTTGTATAGATTTTGAGGGTGATGTTGGAATGAAGGGTAACAATCGAACGCTTCAGGGCTAGAAGCTCGATGGTCCACGAAGGGAGGATTCAATTAGCGCGCTATTATCTCACGTGTGTGTGTAAATTAAATTATACGTTTTAACCATTCGCCACCCGAGCCACAATTTGATGGTGAACAATGCAGTACTAAGCATCATTGATGTCAATGTGTGAAATTGAAAAAACAAGAAAAAAAAAAAAAAATGAAATAAAAACAAATTATTAAAATAAATTTAATAATAAAGTTCAAAAAAAGGCTATTTGATTTTCTGTCATAATTTTATCGAGGAACAATATATGGGCCATGAATATTTTTTAGGAATGAAAATATAAGCTATTTTTTTAACACAATTAAAAATACAATGTTTAAAAAATTCTTCATGGAAAATGTTTATTGGAAGTTTTTTTAATAAAAATTTGATAGTAAAAAATTTAGATCAAAATAAAATAAAAGTCAATCACGATATTTTTTTCGTTGAATTCAATTCCAATAAAATTGATTTTAAAAAATAAAAACAAAATCATTCTTTAAATATTTATATAAAAAAAATAATAAAAAAAAAAAATAAATAAATGTTGATTTTAGCCTCGAGTAGTAATAAATTTATAAATTTAATTTATATGTAGAATAATTCAAATTATATCGAATGAAAATTATAAACTTTAATTAAAAAGAAAAATTGAAAATAAAATTGGGTCATTATTTTTATATCAAATTATTTTATTAAAATTTATTGAACTGAACATGTCAATTTTTTTTCAAATTAATTGGCTAAAATAAAAATGACATCTATAATTTTCCATTGAATTTCATAATAAAAGCTGATATAAAAAAAATAATAGTATTAACAATGTGCTTGAAAAGGCTTGAAAGCATTTAAAAAAAAAATTTGGTAAATAAAATGAATAATTAAACGTAACTGCAGAATAAAATATTTGTGAATAAAAAGAATGACAAAATTGAAAGATAATAATTGAATTAGTAAATAAATATGTTTTGAGAACAATCAGTTTCCAATAGCCTTGTAATCGATGCATAGATTGCACGAATATGTGTGTGCGTATGTGTGTTATGTAATTATCTTTACAGACAGGTATTATAACGATAATGACGGGTTATTGATTCCCATGTGAGAAAGACGATGCTGTACTCGTAGCATAATAGAGATTAATACACCTCTCTCATCAGTGTTAAGAGCATACAAAGTATCAAATTAACCCAGCATACATTAATTAAAATAATAATAAAGAAAAAAAAAAAAAAGAAATGAATAATAATGAAAACGTGTAGCTAGATTTTATCACCAAATAATTTATTTATAACAAAAAATCTATAATTAAAAATGAAAACAAGTGAATGATTAATACTTGGATAATTTGAATGATAATTTTTAATAATAACAAGAGCCATAATCACTGATATGACTGCATGCATATTATTATTTATCAAATATCAATAAGAGTAAAACGAAATATGATCATTACAAACTTGATAAAATCGTATTGAACGTGATAGACACTGATTAACAATCATCATTAAAACTACTGTGTATATTCAATCGATCGTATGAAAACAACAGAAATTGTCGACAGACAACAGGAAATGTTAGAAAATAAATAGGCGTGAAAATGTCATTGGGTCAGAGTAAATTTATATCGTGTCTGTAGATATAGATATATATATATAGATGTGACGTTTGTTGTCACTAATGAACAAGGGAATACAGCTTTTACAAAATTTTACAATTGTAATTCAATGTAGACTGTAAATTTTCGATAAAATGAAGAATAGAATCATCAGGAAATAAGAAAGATAACACGTAACAAAGATAGAGGTTTAAAGTGCAAAAAATATTGTTAAAATTTGTTGAAATTTAAAGGAGGGAAAATGTTTATACAATCGAAAAACGAAACAGAAAGCTCAGCTTCACAAAGAACTCAAATGGTTAGGTTGATGATGAAGTTTACATGACTCAAAAAGCAAAGCTTTTGTATTATACATTAAGCTGGTACAAGAAAAGTCATAAAACATTGTTAGAAATTTAAATTAATAAATGAATAAAAAGAAAAATAATAATTATGCACTTTCTTAAAGCTTATAATTACAAATGAACATCAAGTTAAATAATTCATAAAATAATCAAATAAACTTGACTGATAACAATAGAAACGAATTACAATGGCATTCATAAATTAAATTAAGTTCATAAACTGTAATCGATAATTAAATAAAAAAAACAAATTTAATCAAATACGTAAATTAATTGGGTAAAATTAAATGTGATAAATATCCACTCGACAAAATAACGCTTATATATACAATGAAATTTGGAATGATTAACCGAAAGCATTCCATAGTTAAGTTTTGGCAATGAAAATTATCCTATAAAATATGCCTAAATTGAAATTTGAAATGATCAGTTGAATGATATAGCGGTATATAGAATGCTTTGATAATAAAACTTAACAGGTATGTAGATATACCAATAAACTAAAATTCTACAATCAGTCTGAGCATCTGTGGACGATGCAGTGAACGTCCGTTTACAAAACAATTCGTGGTATTCTTGATAAGTTGTGATATGTATATATATATAGTTTGAGTATAGAAACTTGGTGTTCCGGAAATCGGCAAAGGGTTACTGCAGCATATACTTGAGTGAGTCATATATATATATCATCGAAGGGGGCAATAACATACCGAGCAGGCTTTTTCACTTCCCCATCTACCCCAAACAACATAACGAATAATAGAGCCTCACGACTATCCATGATTAACGTAGCAATAACTATTATTTATAGGGACAAAACAATGTTTTGCTGTTGTCCACTGTACAGACATTCTTTCCTCTTCATGTTATAATAATGATTAAAATTTTATAGTGAAAAAAAATTCCGGCTAGATTCTATGAAACAAAATAGAAATGACCAAACAAACGAAGCGCCTGCGCTTCAAACTACCCGAATCAGCAGTTATAATTAGTTATACACAAAAATACCCTTTTTTCCTTCATTTTACTTGGCTATATTGTATACATGTATATCTATTACATCTACGCTTTACAGGGTGTGGAATTTTTTCCCTTCTCTCTTTTTTTTTTTCCTACGTTTAAATTATAAAATGTCTCGGGGTATTTCAGAGAAGACTTGGCTTTCTAATTAATTAGGGTGCCAACGGGTTCATCCTCTCAAAGTATTTCAAATTTATATATATATATTTAGACTTTTATATAGAGAAAATATAGATGTATATTTATTATCTGTGTTTATGACTTTGTGGAAAATTAATAAATATTTTTAGTAGTTTATTTTTTTCTCATTTTAATTTTTTTTCTTTTTCTAAATTAAATATGTTAGCTATGATTTTTTTTTCTCATATACTTCTGATCTATCATCATATTCATGACGGTTAGTAATAAGGGTGAGAAGCAGAGCAGAAAAATAATTCTCAGCGAAAAAAGAAAAAGAAAAAATAAAAAAATAGATGTGAGAAATAAAATAAAAGGTTTTTTTCTTTTTATCTCGTAAAAAATCTCCAAGATCATAATAATATGGCATAGAAATTCCATCTCTAAAATTTTCATCTCTCTGGTTCCGTATTCACGAGTATATACATAGATAAATAGATGTATATAAGCATATCAATGTACGGTTGAGTAAACGATGATGAATATTATCAGCAATAAGAATTTTCGTATATATTCCAAGTTGGACTGGTCATTTTAATACCCGAAAACCACTTACTAAAATTCAACTATGTACTCATTTCATTGATAGAGGCAAGAAATAAAAAAAGCAAACGAATGATCTTGTTGAATTTTCCCAACAATTTTCCGCTGAATTCAATGAATAAATTGTTCAATTTTTTTTGCGAGTGTAAATTCATGGTATGAATAAAACCAAATAATAATACATCCAAGTTTGTTGGAAAAGAAAGAAATTCAAAATAAAAAAAATAACAAAAATAAAATACCAGTAAGTAGTAGAGGACTGTATATGGTCAGACATTTTTTTCCCATTTTTACTCGAAGTAAATAAAAAATGACAAATAATAAAATTCATAAAAGCATTTTAAACGATTATTTTGATTATTTAAAATGCAAATTTGTATTGTAAAAAGTCAAATAATGAATTTTACGATTTTGCATGTTAACATTGTATAGCAATTTAAATATCAAGTGTGCTCGTTTGGCCTAAAATGAACAATTTTATTATTATAGATATATATGTATTGTAAATTTTGTTTTCCATTTATTGTGAATCAAGCAATTTTGGATGAAAACAGACAGATGTATATGTAGTTTAACGAGATGAGTGAATTTGTCTGTTGAAGAGAGAGTGAGGAATTAGTAGAATGAGATTCTGGAAAATAGTGTGTGTATTGGTATTCCATGTGGACTGTTAGAAACGTTGTTAATTCATTTTAGCAATGGACATTTACCGGTTTGTCACAAAATGAGAAAATCGATAAAGCCAATAAACGAAGCAGCGTCTCCCTCAATGGTAATAATACGCTAATATCCTGAAGACTATTCTTGCCTCACGGCACTATGTCCACCCACTTGGTAAATATTTACTATTTCTCTCATATTTATTTTTTTTGCTTTTTTTTCTAGACAAACAAACCAATAAGGGAGTAAAACTGAGTGTTGAATGTTCATAAAAATAATCTCAACTCATCTCCATTAATAATCTATATGTCTTGAAAATTATTTTTAAATGACTCATGATTTTTTTAAAAGATTCATTATTGTATTCATATTTGTTGTAGTACATGATATTTATAAGAAAAAAAAAAAAAAAAAAATACGATAAGCTATCCCAATAGTTATATTAAAATTTCGTGAATAGCGCTCATAGCCTGAATTTAAAGAATTGACTCAGTCGTTCACTAATAACACTTGTTCTAGTGGGAAAAAATTATTCCGGCTGTTTTTTTAAATAGATAATAACATTCTCGACTTGGTCTATTGGGACATATGACCTTTTCAACAAATAATTAAATATAGTTATATTGAAATTTCGTAAATAGAGCTCATAGCCTGAATTTAGAAAATTGATTTAGTCGTTCACTAATAAGACTTGTTCTGAGGAACAAAAAATTATTCTGATTGTTTTTCTGAATGATAATCAATATTCTCGACCTGATCCTAAAATATGTATGAAGTATATATAGAATACGTATGGAAAATCCATCCATATATTTTATACATATTTTTTCTACTTGAGATACTCAAAAAAATATATAAAGTTACCAATTAATGAAAATAGTGTGATAATGTTTGCAGTATTGTGTTCCTACAATTTTTAAAGATTATATTTTTTAATTTCCAATATATTGGATAAATTCAAATGATCTTTTGGGACATTGTGTTTCATTAGCTATTTCGAAGATAAAAAAAAAGGAGAAAAAAGAATTCCAATACTCAGTTTCCGGGTTATTTCGATTCGTCTATCGAGGGTGCGAAAATACACAGTTTAATCGAAAAGCATCCTGATTCCAAATTTAATATCAAGAGAACACAGACGTATATTTTATATCTCGACATGAAATAAAATTTATTTTGAATGTAAAATACCTATCTATCCATATACTTTGTCGGGAGGGTTATATAATTTTTTTTTCTTCTTCAATTTGTTTTTTTTTTTCGCTTTTTTGACACGAGTTTCATTGGCCCAATTTTCGAACATCCGTAGATGCTACCAATTTTATTATAAAAGTTGAAAAATTATTTTCTATTAGTATGCCGAATTCGCGAGTTCCCGTTTTTACGATAACAAATTCAGATCGCGTGATGGTCGAAGCGCATAGCAGCTTCAAAACTGCATGTCAATAAAGTTATACATTTGCCTGCTCAATTTCTATATATATTAGACTCCCACACAGTCTAAAATATCCTATTTTTATATCAACCACCTTGTACGCTGCTTCTCTCTTTCGTCGCAATAATATGAATACACACATCTAGGTGTGTATTTGGTTTCTCTATAATATAAGTATATTTTAACATACACGTACATACCTATTTCTGTAGCTGTCGATTGAAGGTACAAATGCCATTCGAAATATGTCCAATGCACTCACTCATTTGCTCTTGCAGTCGTCCCAATGGAGTCGTGACTTTGCCAGATCAGACAGTTCAAACTTGAATTTTGACAATACCAGAATTCCCAAGTGACTTTCTCAACGCCAACAACAAAAATATTGTGTTGAATATTTTTTCTTTCAACTGAAAAATAACAAAAATAAAGTTAGAAAAATTTAAATTGATAATAATAAAAAAAATAACAGAAACAAAAAAAAATTTATCAAGCTTGAGATGTATAAATAAAACTTGATATGAAAAATAATAATAATAATAAATAAATAGAATAAAAAAAATGAAAACAAGTCAACAGGAGTAAGTACAAGAAGATTGAAAATGTAGTTTAAAGATTAGCACTACATAAAAACCAACTGTTGCATGGTGATGGGTGGAAAATACATTGAACGTTAAAGCGAATGAGAATGATAAAGCATTATTGTGATATTGATCAATCTGGAAAACCTGCTGTGTACGACAATTGATGTCCTGCTGACTGATAAAAAAAAAAGAAAAAAAAAAACTAATGATGGGGTGAGAGAATATCGGAAATAATACTTGTACATATTGAATAATGCTATTTTGGTTATATTGTGGTTATACAGAGATTGTTTTCAAGATATGTCGATGTTTAAAAGTTTCAAAGCAAATATATATGTTCTAATACTGACGGGTGCTTACAAACATAATACAACAGAGAATATACGCGTTAGATATTCAAGAAACTTTCAACTGAAACCCCCAGAAGTGCACTTCATAAATTTTCCTTGAGAGGATACAGTATTTGCAATGCTTCAATACAATACAGTCTTGATAATTTTGATCTGATAATTAAGTATAAATTATTCGTCTGAGTAGCTTAATAAAAAAACAAACTTTATCTACTCGCAACAGATTATAATAACATTTAAAAAAGTTATTAAATAAATTTAATAAAAAAGAAATAATTTTAAATACAGATATTAAAATGAATAAAGTGAATAATAAAATTTGATAAAATTTTTTTATTTTATATATAACTAGAAAATTAAATATTACGTGTTATATATTAATGTTGCATGCATATACTAAGTGCAGACATTTTATCTTGAATTTAACGCGTAGGTAATCACATGAGCGTGAATGCGAGTCACTTGTGAATTTACAGTGTGTATGTGAATATATGCGTATGATGTCGACACGATTAATGCAGTAAAAATGTCTCGTTGGAAATAAAATTTTAAATTTAAAAAAAAAAAAAACCACTAGAACCACTATACATGACGAAGAGAAATAATGAGATTCTTTAGTGCGTTAAATATTAATTTAAAAAATACTGAAAAAAAAAAAAATATATAAATTTATATGTATATATGAAATAATTTTCTTTTTGTGACTGAGCGTTTTGACATTTTCGTTAATTTGAATATTTTTAGTAAAGATGCAGCGAGTATTGATGAAAAGAGCATGACCGCAACACATCATCGATCTTCTAACTTCTCGATCTGACTACTTATAGCCGTTACCCATGATGCCAACCAATTTTTCTTCATTAAAACCAGAGGGGATAGATAACTTCTATGTGTATATATATATATAGAAAAAAAAAAGGGAAGTTAAGAGAAAAAAAAAAGGAAATGAAGGTAAAGACAGAGTCTTGCTCCCGATGTTCACAGTATAACGAGATTGAGTATTCCCAAGAGAATTTGCACGTAACAAAGGTCACTCATATACTTGAGACTCATAGATCATGGTTAGATAAAGATCTTCTTTTATTTATTTATATATTTAACCATTTTCCCTTGTCTATTGTACATGAACGTATAACGTATGGGTATTTGTATGTGTATTGGATGATAGTTATGCCCTACGTTAATACCTTAAATATATACGTCTGAGTATCGTCAATTATCTGGTCTGGATGGTGATGTTCATGGCCCTTGGCCTCAGATGGTCACTCTTGTGGTCAACCACATGAAAGTTTCCCTTATAATTAAATCATTAATTTAGAAGTACCCATACTAATATTCAACTTTATATAAAATATATATTTTTTTTTGTTTCAGTTGCCTCGGGGAATTGGCCAATTGCCAATGGGATACGTGAGAGTGCTGTCCAGTGATATGGACGAATCCGATCACAATATCAAGTGGTACGTGATGCACATACGCTGTTGGATAGATGTTTTTGTAATCATGGAAACACACAGATTTTCTTACACGACAAATATCGTTTTACATTTTCTTAAAAGCATCATACTTAAATTTTTTTTTTTTTCTTATTCTTCATTCATTAAAATTTTAATATAATTAAGAAATAAAATTTAAGTTTGTAGGTAATTAAAGATTTAAATGATGAAAAAAAAAATGTTTGAAGAAAAATTTTAATGTTGCTTTCTGATAAAATTTGTAAGAAGTCTGGACTCGAAATTTGAAACTTTAGGATTATTAATAAATTGCGATTCAAGAATATTCTCAGAAAGATCGGACGCGGTGAAGCATAATATGAAACCCAAGCTGTGCCATCTTGTCGCTTGCATTCACTTTGTGAATTGATTTGGCAATTAAAAACTTTGATAATTCATTTAATCTTATATTTTTTTTTGAAATATTTGAATTATTTTTTTTTTTTTAATAAGTAGATTTAATTAGTTATGTTAATCAATTTTATATTTTATTTATATTTTCAATTCAAAGATATTTATAAATTTTTAAAAGACATTCATTCATTTATTTTTTAATTGAAAAATAATTTCGAATAAAATTTTTTTCTTCAGTGAAAAAATGAATATCAAAGACAATAGTGTTTGAGAAAACAATATAGAATTGAAAAAAGGTATAGCGATAAAGTTGTGAAATAACTTTCTTACTTTTATAAATATTATTTTATTTTTTTATTTTACTTTATTGTTATCTTTATACTACTTTTCGCACCTCTAAGAAAAACTGACAAATGCCATCAAAGTTTTTAATACCGAAGTCATTTAAAACTTGGCTCTGCATCTCAACATAGTGTGTATACTATTCTTCATTTTTTTCTATTTATTTTCATTTGTCTTTTTTATTCTCTCTCCATCTTGTGATGGAAATAGAAGAGTTATGTCTTTTTAGCATCTCTTGCAATTCTGGCATCCGCCAAAACAGCCCACTCTAATCCTCAGCTCGTGAAAATGCAATCTCGCAAATTCGCTTTGTCATGATTTTTTTTTTTTTTACTTTAATTTTTTTATTTCTACAAAGAATAAGTATAACACAGCATATGATACGACAATTGCGATAAAAGTTTTCTGGGTTATAATACACACAGTGTTTCTCGTGTGAGCTCAAGCTTTTTAATCATTTAATGGATTTTTCGAGAAAAAAAAAAATATACAAAGTAAAAAACCATAGTTGTGCAAAGTAGTTAAGAAAATTGTTTCTAATTTAATAACAAAGAAAGTGAAAAAAACTACATACATAAATATATGTATTTATAAAAACAAGAAAAAACAAAAACGAAATTCTCATTTTTAGTAATCGAGAAGAATAAAACTTTTTCAATTCTCTATTTTCACGTAGGGGTATACTGTTGAATATAGTGGACTGTGTCCACTTTTTTTGACAAAGGAAAAACCCGACAACAAAGAAAAACAGATATAAAAATATAAATGTATGAAAAAAAAAAAATAGATGAATTACATATCTTGAAAAGATTTATTTCTCCTCGTGACAGGAAACAACAGCTGAGTCACCAGACTGATTTCCGCAAGGATCACTGGATCAAGGGATTTGTCACAATAAAATATATCCATTCAACGAAATATATAATTATATTTCGTTAATAATGACAATTACATTATCCAATACCACGAGATATAATTACTAAAAAAATTTTTTTTAATTTAGACTTTTGAAACTAATTTAATTTGCTTTTTGGGGTAGTTCAAGTACAAAACATTCTGTAGGAGATTGCAACCAGCAGTTTTATTTTTTTTTTAATTTTACTTCTATTCATTTGCCAAATACCAGCTATCCTTTTAAACTTCAAAATGAGCCTAAATAAATGAGTCTAGATATAAGCTTCACAGACACATACGAGTGTACAAAAGTTGAGTTGACACATTGACGCAAAGGATGACTTTATTTTTGCTTTGAAGATCTACACGAAAACTTTGTTATAATCAAAATACTGGTTTATTTCATCCATCATATTCATTAAACTCTCGTCCTTTTGATCCAGTGAAATGAGGTCTGAAATCGCATTTAAAAAAAATTTTCTACTTGTTCTATGAAAAGGGTGGTTTTTTATGTTTTTGGGGTCGCTGAATC
>JAPYYR010001719.1:0-13409 GCA_030523065.1 Aphidius colemani
ATTATTTTATTATTTTTAACAAATACTTTGTTTCTTTTAAATTAAAAATTAAATTGAGAATTCTATTTCTTCTTTATTATTTGTGAGAATAAAAAAACTAAACAATGCTTCAATATTATTGAACTTAATGCTAAATTCATTAAATTTTTTAAAATTTAATTATTGGAATTAAAATTATTTATTTGTTTAACAAAAAAGAGAAGAAAAGAAAGAAAATACTGAATGAAAAATAAGTAGATAATCAAGTTAAAATAAAAATTATATATACCATAAGAAGTAATATTTGTTTTGGCAATTCGTGGTGCACTCCAGGCAGTTTCAAATGATTGTATACCAACTCTAAGTGTAATAACCTTATTAAATTGAAGATCATTTATAAAACAATAATTATCAGTTCCTTCATAGACAGTTATAAATTCTTCAGATGTTTGATCAATAATTTCACCATTAGCTTTTTGAAGTAAATAAATATATTCATCATTTGCATAATCAGGATCATCAATGTTCCATTTGACATAAATACAACCTGGTTTTTCTTGTACATCAGTTATTTTAACAGGACCAAGTTTTACGATTGATCCAACATCATAAACACAATTTAGTATATTATGTATTTCATCATGAGTTGGATTTTTAAAATTCAGATATGGTAATTCATCTATCGATGGCACTGCTGGTATACTGTGTCAATAAAATTCATCAAAATTAATAAGCTTTCTTTTTTTTTTCTTAATAATTATTCAATATATTTACCCTCCAATCGTTCCACTATTTTCATGAAGATCATTGAGCTCGGAGTTTTTATGATAAACATTGTTATTTAATTTCAATTCAATTTCATTGATTAAATTTTTTTTCTTTAATATTTCATTTTTAATTTGTTGCCTGCAAGCTTTTAATGGTGTTAAATTTTCATTTTTAAATACATTTGCTTCTAGCTTAAGTAAATCACGTTTTTTATTTATTTCATTTGTTATTGTTGATAATAATTTATCATATGTTGTGTCAATTTCTTGGATTACTTTGTCTGTTGTATTTTCAATCTGTTGAAATTATTATTGTTAAGGTAATTATTTTATTTGTTAATTTATTTTTCAACTTACTTGGCTATCTGCATTGTCTAGACTCTTGAATTCTTCTTCAAGTTTAAATATGTATTCTTGAATGTATGATATTACATTTTTAGCATCAACATCTGTCTTATGAAATGACTTGTTGAAATTCAATAGATCATTTGAATTTAAATCAATTTTTAAACATTCATCAGATAAATTGTTTATTGTTTTTTCATAACTATCAATTTTATCTTGTGAATTTTTTAATCTTATTTCCAATTCTTCTTGACGTAATTTTTCATGATATTTATCTGATTTTGTATCATAATTATCAGCTGATAGAAATTGTGATTCATCAGTTAGTGTTGAATTCAATTCATCAACTGTATCATTATCAAAAAAATCCATTTGTACAAATCATCAATGTTAAATTACTGAAAATTAAAATTTATCTTTAAATAAATTTATCAAAAATTTAATCAGGTAAAGCTCAGGTATAATTTAAAGTATCTATCAATTACCTGAGCTTTATCTTTGATTGTTTTATGTTAATATCATTATTTTTTGTTAAAAAAATAGTTGAAGTAAAGCATGTTTAGAAATCATTAGTGCAAATATGGTTTTGTTAAATTTTGCCATGAATATCTAACTCGACAATCAGTCAATTCAGTTTGTAAAATTTTATCATCAGTTGTTTGTATACTTTGATTGCATAATATATAATAATTGCTATTAACTTTTGATTGATAATTAATATTTTTATTATTTGAAATTAATATTTTACCATCCCAATAGTTTAAATTTTTTTTACAAGACAAATCATTTGATGTTACTTGTGTATCAGTGCCAATTATTTCCCATGAATATTTAATTTTACATTGTGCTTTTTTTTTATAAATATTATTTAACAATAGTGTGTCTGATGTTTGTGCACTTGTGCCAATTATTTGCCATGAATATTTAACATCACATAGTGAATTTTTATTTTTTTCTGATGGAGGAATCCAATTTAAACTTTGCCAAGAATATTTTTTATCAATTGATTTATCATTATTTGATTCATAATTTAATAAGTTTATTTGTTTTTCATCGATGTTATTGTACAGTGTGTCACTACTATTTGATGATAATGAATTATTATATTTTTTATTTAAATTATAGTTTAGTAGCTCAATACTTGAATTATTATTAATTTTTTGTTTTTTTTGTTTTTTATTACGTGATAATTTATCTGGACGATAAACTGATTTTGTTGATAATTTATCAATATTTGGTATTGAATTTGGAAAATATAATTTATTTTTATCTTTTCGTAGCTTTGATAACGCATTGTAATTTTCAATTATTGTTGATTTTGTTTTTAATGAGTTTTTATTATTTGATTTTATAAAGTTATCCATTTTTTTTTTTTTTTTTTTTTTGTCTAAATTATTTATAATGTTTTATGAAAAATTGAATAATAGAAATGAAAAAAAGTGAATTTAGTTAATCGATAATAATAAAACTTAAACTTACGTTGAAGTTAATCAGCAATTTTGTATAAACAAATAAAAATATTAAATTAATATAATTTTAGATAAATATTGTCAAAAATTAATTTTGTTAGGTTATACTAAAGTTTTTGTGAATTGTGGTGAATTGTGTCTTATAAAAATAATGATGAAACAAAAAAAACATCAACAAAACTGTTGATTATTGGGGTTGTCAAGGTTGTTGTCCAGGTTACCGATTGCCACCATCTTTCAACAGCTGTCCAGGAATCAAGATGCACCAGGAGTCGGTTAATAATCCCTTGGCATATGTAAGTAAATTGCATAATAAATTATATAAATAACATATTAATTAACATTAAAAACAATTACCATTCTTTTATTGTTAATATAAAAAAGTATTATTACAAACAAAGTTGAATATTAAGACAATAATGTCTTTAAACACAAAAAAAACCCTTATAAGCTAAATTTTTATGATAAACAAAATGAATAAAATTTATAAATAATATCAAGCAAGATGTGAATAACGTTTGCCTGAAAATTTGTTGGCGAGTTCAGTGATAAGTTCTCGATATACAATTGGATTAACATTACGAGATAATTGATAAAGCAAAAACCAATCACCAAAATTGATGGTTTTAACAATAGCTTGAATCTGTGCTATTGGCACAGTTCTTGTTGATGCTTTTAGTAAATAAATACGTGCATGTACTTGAGTAAATACAATGATCCTATAAGTAATTGCAAAGGCACCAGCAATAGCAAGAAATATTAACCAAAACCATAGAAATACAAATGTCTTTTCATTAACAACATTCAATGGTAATACACAAAGTGCATCATGTGTTTGTACTGATCCAGATGAGCCATATGTATATATTGTGCATTTTGATACTTTTGGAAATAATCTTGACATTGGATCAACTCTTTCAAATGGTTTTGTTTCACTTGCAAACTCAGCAACAGATAATCCATAATTTAAAAATTGTCCCTCAAGTAATATATTCAATAATAACATTTGTACAATCTGCAAAAAACATATTGATTAATTGATAGTTGATAGATTAGGTGATTTGATAATTAAATAATCAACTTACGACATTTATAAAATTTAATATTTCACAAAAAAAAAATGACAATGCATAATATGTATGTGCATGAAGATGAGTAGTTGCAAAATATTCGACAAGTTGTTCTTTTCTTTCTTGACTCCATACATCACGTAAGAGTGGTGATGTTAAATCTCGTGAAAGTAAAGCAACAGTACCACGTTCACGTACAATCCATAATGCTCTTGGTGAATAAAATACAATAGCTTGAAGAGCTAATATCAAGCATACCTGTTGCACATAATTAAATTTACAAATTAATTAAAAATTATGGATTAAATTATGACTGATTATAATGCAAACATCACAAACCCATTGATAATAACGATGATGATGTATTTCATCATTTGGAAGACCTTGACCAACACCAGCATTTGCAATATGTCGACCTGGTACACCACGTAAATGTCTTGCAACTGTAAAGGTACTATAAATCCAACAATAAGCATCAATTGATTCCTTATCTAGAAAATAAAACACACAAAAAGAAAAATCAAAGCTAAAGAAAAAACATAATAACAATCACAATAAAACAGACTAAACTAAAAAAAAATTCTATTAATTTTATATAATCCTTCTTATCAAGAAGCATCGTCTCGAGACAATGAAAATAAAAAAAGCTCAAGTGATTATCATTAATATCAAACTTTACTTTTTAAGCTGATAACTTTTGATAGACTTTTTCCTAATTGTCTTGATTTTTTATGTTTATTTTTAATTAAAATAAAAATACTTCTTTGTCGGGTTTATAAAAATAATAAATTAATTATCAAATTAATTGCAAATAAAATAATAATAATGTATTTTTTTTTTTTATTATTTTTTTTGTTATTTAATGAATTTTAAGGAGCTAGACTAATGAGTAAAAAGAAAGTCTGTCAAATATAATGAATACTTTATTTTTAAACGTTCTTTTTGTTATTTTTTTGGTTTTATTTTTTGGATTGTGTGTTTTATTTATTTTGTGACCAGAGATGAGTTAGAACCACATTCACATTGTAGATTAAGCCCCAGGGGATAGTCCGAGATTAAACGTGAATTTTACTTTCGTCAAGCTCATCTTTTTACTCTTCGAAATGACATTTTTATTAGTGAAATCTGGCTTTATAAACTCTCGTATAAAAGTTTTGTTTTTTTTTTCTTGTTGTAAACTTACTTTTTTTTTGTATTGTAAAAGTCTATTGAGAACATTTTACGTAATTTTTTTCTATTATATATATTTTTTTTTTGTTCAACTCTATTCAACAGAGCTTATTAAATATTTTCTCATTAAATATTGTTATTATTTTGCTTCAAACATAATAGCTGACAATTATTTTTTAAAATTCATTTAATTATCTTTTTTATATTGTCCAAAATAGAGAGAGAGTAAAATATTTTTAATGTACTTACCAATTGTACCATCAGTAATGCAAGATATTGGTTCGCCAACAAATTGTTTTGCAGTTATTAGAATTGAAAATGTTGTCAATATTATAACTGTCATACGACAGTGTAATCTAAATACAATATTATCAATTGTAACAGGTTCACGTGATAACAGACATTTTATTGGTGAAAATAATTCAAACATATTTATTGATTTGTTATTTAAAACTCTTACTCAATGTGGATAGAAAAATAATAATAATAAAAAGCTCACAAAATTAAATTGATGTAGGATAATTTGATAAGTTCAACATGAAAATCTTTGACAAATAATAATCGTATGATTATATTACTTTAGCCATGGTAGCACTCACCACTTAACGTAGCAATCTTCAAAACTTTCAAGACAATTGAAAGCTAGCTTTTAGTATTCAACTTATTTCACGAAGTGCTTATTCCTGGAATGAGTTGATATATTGTCTTTTGTTAATTTCTACAATCAATTGTTATAAATAAATTTAAAACCCTTGTCATCATTAAAAATATTTGCTTTATAAAATAAGACCCCAACTTATTTTTCTTTTCAATTGTTTTTATTTGTAAAAAATATAATAATCAATTACAGTAATCATTACAATACAATGTAGATTTTTTTATAATTATATCGATGATGATAATAATATTATCTAGTTTAATTATTTATTTATAGTAAAACATAACGTTACAATTTTTATTTATTACATTTTGTTTTTTTTTTTTAAATATATTATCTTCTTGAAATAATTTAAATGATATATTTATTTACAAATAAGAATATAATAATAATACTTTTGAAACATTGGATTATAATTATTTAAATTTAGTTGATAGAAAAAGGGGGTCAAAATTATATGTTAACTTTTCAAAAGATTAGCAAAGTTTGCCTGACAGATTATCGAATATTTACTAGCTTACTTGTACTCATCACGTACAAAATCTTATCTATGTTGGAATTTAATTATAGCTGTCAGATATATATATATCTAGACAGCTTCAAAATGTCCATGTTCTTGTCAGTTAATTATGTTTATAAACTCTGTCACTATTCTATCTCTTTCTGTCTGTATGTTTGTGGCTTAATTTAATAATGCTCATGATGAATATGGATTAACAATATAAATTAATTAAAAAATAAATATTAAATTGCATTAATAGGGCACATGAATATCTCTTGTGTGTGTACGTCGTTTACATAAACGACAAACAATAACAAGACAAGCAATACCAAGTAATATTGCAATACCAGCACTTAATCCAGCACCTGCCCATCCAGCAGTACCAACTAATCCAATATTTCCATTAGCACCAATTTGTCCTCCACATACTTCAATTGATTCATCATCTGGTTCAATTAAACTAACATTATATAATTGACCAGATGGTAAAGCAATTTTTGGACAATTAACAATACCATTACATAATAAATTACTTGGTATACAACCACTATTGCCAGGACATTTAAATTCACAAGCTTCAAGTTTTTGTGTATTTAATTTTCCATTATTATCACGTGGTAAACGATATAATTCAGTCCATGCAATTTTAAATGCAACTTTTGCTGGCGTCATTGAGCCAGTAAATTGTATTATTACTGGTGGTGGTTCTCCATCTGGTATTTTAGGCATTCCCAATTGTCCAGCTGATAATATTGGCATTTCACGTACAAAGCTAACATTTTCACCGCATATACCTAAATATGGTTCAATTGAACCAGCTAAAAAAATTTCAAGTTTACCATCTTCACATGAACGTGATGCAAATTTAATTTTATCAAAATTTAACCACAAATCTCTGTCTGGATTAACACGTAATTCCCATATACATTTAATAGTACGTGGTGGTGTAACATAACCGAGTGCTTCATAATTTGGAAATTCAACTTCACCGTCAGTTGCTGGTGCTAATAATGCTGGACCACATAATGGACTATGTATGAATTCATAATGTGCATCAAATAATGGCATTGATTGTTTAAAATAACTTGTTGCTGCATGACTACCATCAATTAATAATTTTAATTCAATTTTACCACCACGTGATACGATACGTAATGGTGAATTTAATTTACATAAGCAATGTCCTCCTTTACTATTTTCATTACTGTTGTTGTTGTTATTATGAGTATTTATTTCACGTATTATTAAACGATCAGCATGACTGTCCCAACAATGGCCACATTGTGAATATGGATTGTCTTTAAATGTTATGGAATTTATAATTAGTATAACTCTTGCGTATAAGCGGCTATCTGTTAAAAAATTATATGTACATGATAAATCATTTGGTGGATCACCAGATCTTTTATATAATAATGTATTTAAAGGTGATTGTAATACACCAGATTGTGTTTTCCATGATGAAAAATTTTCATCACATTCTGTATTCAATATTGATTCACCAAACTTTGTTGCATTAAAAAAATCATAATGTGCCCAATAATATAATGAGCTACCAGAATAACTACCAGTTTTACTTTCAAATCTAACAAACATTGAATTTGTTGTTGATATAAAGTCATATTTTTCCATTGGTTTACTAAATGTATCACAAAATGTTTTGATAATTTTAGCATCATCTGGCCAATTTGAATCATATATTGTTAAACTTTCACCACAATCCCCATCATATAATTTAATTGGTGATTCAATACGATTAACACGAAAACTTGGAAAATATAAACGTGCTATTTCACCAATTTTACCACTAATAAGATATGTACAACTTGTATGTGGTGGATACCAATGTGCAACTGATAAAAATATACCTTCACCACCAGGTAATAAGGAATCACTACTCAATAACCAATCACAACTACCATTTTTAACACCAGCTGTTTCAACGTGAGCTGGCCAATTACCAACATTAAAATGAAAGCCAGTATTTAATAATGGACCAGCTGGTGATGATACAAATTCAACATATAGATCAGCACTTGTACCAATAATGCTGTATGGAAATTTTCCCATACCACAAAATGTACCAATGACTTTTGAGCTATCATCTTTACCATCATAAACACGTATGTAATCATATGGACAATGTTGAGAACCAGAACTAATTGGTCTCATTGGACATGTCATAATATTTTCACAACGCTGTCCATCAATATTAAATTCTTCATTTTCAATATACAATTTAATAAATGGTTGACGTGTATTCAAACGATATTTACAATGTAATGAACGTGGATATATACCAGGATATGCTGGACTTTGTACATAACATGTTTGTAAACGACAATCTTTAAAATCACGTTCACAATAACTACCTGGTACTATTTCACCACGACGATTTGGATATAATTCTGGATGTTGTCCATAACGTAAATAAACTTCAAATTGTTGTTCAGCACGTGAATCAAAACTAAAATATGTTTGATCAGTAAAATTATCAGCATGAAATAATACACGTACAAAACTTGTTTCTGATATAAATGTTTGTGGTTGTTCTGATTCACCACAAAATACACCTGGTTCACGTCGATTGCTCACCAATGTTTTTTGATTACCATCAATTATCTAAAACAAAAAATCATCTTATAAATATATTTTTAATTTTTCAACATTTCATTTTATAATTTAACAATTTTTATTAAACAAAGTTTTTCATTTATTTTCGATATTATTATTATTATTATTCAGAGTACTTTATTGAAATGACAAAACTTTTGAATAATTTATATATTTTTTTTTATTTCTTTATTTTTACTCGTTCAAACTACATTTTATAAAAGATATAAAAATATTATTCAATTCAACCGGGACAGTTTCAAGTTATTCTTTTATAAAATAATTTAATATAAAAATAACTGAAATATATAGAAATTTTTATTCTCATTGTTGTCAATATTATTGAAAATAATAAATATAAATGTTTATAACATTTTTTTCATTATTACATTAAAAGTTTTTTAAACTTGTTGATAAATTTGATAAAAAAAAAAAATAGGAAAAAAGTTTAATTAAATTTCATTTGTTAAATTTAAAATTAAACAAGACATTTATTAAATTTAAAACTATTTGAAATAAAGCAATCAATATATGTCAAATAAAAAATAAAAAAAAAATAAAAATAGTTTGTCCAACAATGACGGAAGTTGTCATCCGGTTATTTTCAGTAAATTAAACGGACATATTGTTTGCTTCCAAACTCTTGGCTTGGAAAAAAAAAAATTATAAAAAATGCTGTTGTCTGGGTGGGTTCATAGTGAATGAAGAAAAAAAATAGAATATAAAATATAAAAATAATAATAATAAGAGGGTTGATGCAAGTGTCGTGCTCATTTAATATCCGGCATGCGTGCCAACGACGAGCTTCACTTCGTTAAACTTAACTTGAAGAGAGAATATTATCATATCACCTAGGGGAGTGCTCGATCGTTGCATTCAACTTTGCTTCCGTTATTGCATTTTAATATATTTTTATCTATCAAAACCAACATGATTTTGTTGTGTCTTGTTTCTTTTTGCCACTGGCCAATTGCCAAAACTAATGTTGAGGATCAGGTATTTGTAAAATTAATTTTGAGGCCCCAGGTATTTTTTTAAATTCATTTTTTTCTATTTTTCAAACAGTTAATGTCATTTAAAGACATTTGAAATTAAAGCTAGACTCAAATATTTCTTTGAGCTTTATCATAATTACTTTCTAAAATTTCGAAACGCTTTGCATTTTTTTCTCGTAATTAGCACAATCGAAATTTTTAAGTACAACAAATAGTACTTATTTTAGGATTAAAAAGTCATTTCAGTTTTCAATTAATATTCATTGTTTATTAATAAAAAAAACAATAAAGTCAATTTTATAATGAGTATTTACTGTAAACAATATATTGAATTTTTAGATTGAACATGAGCTTTTGAAATGCTCAATTAACATAAAACAACAAAACCCATTAGAGCAATATACCCTGAGGCAATGAAACTATCATATTAACAACGATTTGATTATCATTATTTTTATAATACAACAAATAATATATCAAAGCTGTAAATAATAGCTGTTTAATAGTAAAATTTATTAAATTGAAAATAATAATTTTTCTTTTTTTTTTTAATTTTTAATAAAGAACATTATTTAATAAAAAATGAAAAGAAAAAACATTGTCGACTTTTATATAGAACAAAAAAATTTTTTAATAACGTAGAATGAATTTTGAACATGAAAAAATATTTTATTCAACTGGAATTTCAAATATTTGATAATATTATTAAAAAATAATGAAAAATTGATGAATTAACTAAATTCATTTCATGTTTTTATGTAATATGAAAAATTTAATTTATTTTTCGTATAGTTTTATAGCGAAAAAAAAATCATTTTTAAACGTGAATAAAATAGAAAATATATTTATTTTTTTTTATTTGATAAAAAATATACAGTTTATTTGTAATGAAACACTATGGTAATTTGATTTAACAGTGGGTCCTTTTCATTGCTATATTTTTTATTTTTACATTTTTCGTTTTACCAAGTGTATAGAGATATACGTGATTCAAAAGTGAGCGTTAACTCGTCCTTCTACTTTGTAACTTCGTGTGTAGAATATTTAATTGTATAAAATCTCTGATCTTTCAACCAGTATATATATTTTTTTTAAGCATAGAACGTGCAGATGTTAAAAACGCATGCTTTTATAAAATCTTGTTGAAAGACAAGTTGAAAAATTTAGAGATCACCCAGCAAATTTTTTTTAAATAATTTTTTTGTATATTATTTCTCTTAACATATAAAATTATATTCCAATTTTTTTTTCATCAACTTTTTGACATTAAATTTTTTTCTACAACAACCATTTCACTTGACAATTGAGTTCACCACATTCACCTCGAGCTTTTTACATCTTGACCGTATTTTTAGTTAACAAAAAACAGAAAAAAAAGAAATAAAAATAATTAAAAATCCAAATAATTCGAAATGCAATTAGTTCGAAATACAAACAATTCCTTTAATCGAAATTTATCTGGGTACTTTGTAAAAATAGAAACAATAATGATAAAAATAATAAGATAAAAATAAATGAATAAGAAAAATTTAATGTAATTATTTTCTCTCACATCACAGAATCATTTTTTATTTTTTTTTTATTCTTCATTTTTACGGTTTTCTTTTTTTTTAATAACTTCTTTTCTCATTGTAAGTCAAATATATATTTTATCTCTGTGCCATTTTGCCCTTATTCCATTTTTATTTCCATCATCATCATCACTACCACTATTTTACATTTATACACACTAACATTAACTCATCCTCAATTTACTACACTATTTCAACGAAACCAAGAATAGTGCATTATGCATTTTGATGCATTTGAAATACGTCGATTATTTAAAAAAAAAAAAACTCTTTTTTAATAATATTTTCATAATGTACAGTGTCAGATTGATCGACACTTTTGTGTCTCCATAATCCAATGAATAATTTAAATGGAAAAAAAAATCATTCAATTTATTGACATAAAAATTATCATCGTAAATTGATAAAAAATAAAAAGCAAAAAAGTTCGTAATTATTGAAATAAAATATAAAATAATAATTTATTTTTAATGTATTGAAAATATGAAATTTAAATATAATTTAATTTTACACAATCAAAAGACAATATTAAAAAAGTTTTAGTTCAAATTGAAATAGGAATCATATGATTATAAAAATAATAAAACTAAATAACACAAAAACTCATCAAAAGTATTTGAAAAAAATATATATTTTTATATAAATAAATTGAAAATACGTAGAGAGTCAACGATTCGTTGGAAGTAAAGTTGTGTCTAGCACCTCTAGCATTTCTAGCAAGAAATATAATAAATATGTAAACAGGATTACCCTAGCGACTTCAGGCTTACTCTCTTTTCTCATTGTCTATTCTATATACAAAATATGTATGCATATGTAAATAGATATAGTAGAAGGATCGTTGCATATATCGCAAATTTTATATAACGTAAAATTCAATAGCCAAATTTTTCATGGTGTATCAGAAGCACGCTGTGTATAAATAATATATTTATTTTTTTTCGAAAATTACCAACATGAAAATATAGAAAAAAATATTAACCAACCCAGCTAACTAGTTTCTCATAATTTTACTGTTTTACATATTTTTAGTAAAAAGCTTCTATTGTACCAGACAATTTTTCTCATATAAAAGCTCTATTTTATCTTGAGTTGAGCAATTAAAATTCTACAAAAATATACGAAAGTATTTTTGAATTTTAAAAATAATTTAGCTTTCAATTTATTCTAAATCACTTTGTGCTATTTTAGATTTTTTTATAATTACTTAATATTTCTGTAAAACTAGTCTATTTAAGTGTTTAAATATCTCAGACTTTATAATGAAAATTCATTAATAATTAAAATATTTCTCTGTATTATTTATAAATTTTCCAGAAAATTATATTGAAAAGTAATCCAGAGTAATATCTAGCAATTCTGGGAAACATTTTCCTTTTAAAAATCCAAAATCACGTAATGCCACATCAAATTAGCAGATTTTTTTTCATTTTTATTCGATCGTTTAGCCCTTTTCTGAGTAATGATTCACATTTACTTGTATATGTGGACCCTCAACTCTTGTCACGTCCAGAAATGCTATTAATCTTTAGCAGGCCTCTTTCTCCCTTGTGTATTATACACATGTTATATATATATTTGAATTTGTACGAAGTGTATATATAATGAAAGCCACCTGTACACTATTTATGCTGCAAGCTTTCGTATATGTAACTTACTCGTGTCTATATATATATTTATAACTAGTTTCCACACTGTGCGTGTGTTTTATCAACTACTTGTACATGCAAACACAAATATAGATAAACTTGTTTGCCTATCATATCATTAAAATTATTATTCCTCTGAAATTTCACTTGAAATTAAAAATATGATTTACTGGATTATCATAGAGCTTTTTTTTCATAAATGTTTTAATTTATTTTCTATTCTTTTGACATGACTTATTGTATCTGGAACATTATAAATTAAAATTTTTATCTTATGATTTTTTAAATGTTAAATACATACACTGGCAAAATCAATTTTGTTTTTAATTTTATTATAAACTAGTGAGTACAATCCGGCGTTGCCGGAATAACGCTGTTGTCTTGTAAATTCAACAAAGTTTTTGTTAAATGCATTATAATAATAATATGATAGATAAAATTGATAGAAAAAATAATTAAAACACAATTAAATAAATAAATAAAGTCAAATTAATATTACATATATGTCAATTTTCATTAATTATTAATTTTAAAACATTAAACAAACAATTAGACATCATTTTCAATTTTATCCATATAAAAGTTGACTAAATACGATAAAACCCGACTACATTTTGAAGC
>JAPYYR010001720.1:0-14688 GCA_030523065.1 Aphidius colemani
CTTTTTTTATTTTCCTATTTTTGTTTTTTTTTTTTTTTATTTTCATTTTATTTTTCATCATTTTGTTCTGAACTACTAGCATTGGTTCGTTCGATTCACAGTTTATTTTTTTTTTTATTTATTATTCTGAGTCTATGCCTGTAAATTGCCCAGTCATTTTGAACTCGAACTGGAAATGGAAACGAAACGAGGCCTTCGTCCACGATGAATCGGTGTTACCCTCATCCTTCAATCAGTATTCAGCCAACAGAAAACAAATTCTATCTCAATTTTTCTTCTCTTTATAAAGGTATAGAGATAAAAAAAAAGGGGAAAAAAATAGCTGATTACAATATTCAATGGTCTTACAGGTCAATCATTATCACTTGAAATCCTAAATGGACATATTCATACCAACTCGTCAATATAAATATATCAATTTTAAAATCAACGCTATACATTTGCTAGAAATTCATTTTTATAAACACACTGAATAATATTTTCATTGATTCAAAGCTCTAGCTAAATTAACTTATGTATTAATTATACATGCACACAGTATTCATATTTAATAATTCATTTATTTATTTTTTATCCCATTTATAATTTACCAATCACGCGAGATAATTCCCTATTGTGTAAATTTTTTAAATCCACGGTTAGTATGTACGTTATATTTAGTTTTTTCCACACTCACTGCCGGGTTAAAGTCTATGAAAACTAAAAATTACAGTACGTGGTTATTAGTTTGAGTTTTGTAAAACTTTTGATCAAAGTTAAACTCACTCTTTGCTATGGCTCCATATACACAATTTTTTTTCCTTTACCATATTTTCCACGAATAAAACGTTATATCTGTTATATACTACAAAATAATCTTTAATCTACTTATTTAATTACAAACAGTATAAAACAAAAAATAATAATAATTAAAAATTAAAAATTTATTTTATCATTATTATTATTGTTTTATTGGAAAATAATATTTTATTAATTTGCTACTTTGTATTAAATTTTGCTATTATAATTATCAATAACTTTTTAAGCATTTTATTTACGCTCAATTAATATTGATAATGTTTTAGTGGAATATTAAATAATAGATACTTTTAATGAAGTAGTTAAAGCTACATTAAATCATGGAAATTAAAAAGATATAAAGAAAAAAAAAAAGTCAATTGTGAATATAAAAAAGACGTTTGTTTCTTTTTTTTCTTTACTCATCATTCATAGTTTTATTAGTCGATATTTTATTTTTCTAAAAATAGTCGTTCTCTTGGTACGTAAATATTTCCCATGAGATTCTGACAAAAGTCCATTCTAACTGACAGGAAGTTCTTTGCCATTGAAATATCCGGCAATCTTACAGTGTCAAGTCTCGTGAATCGGAAATCCTCTTGATATGGATTCTGATGTAAAAAATTCTCGTGGAAATCTGTGAATAAATAAACAACATCATTGAGTAATCATTGTCATATTGATTGATCAACTCATTTATTTTTTAAATAAATATACAGTTAGCTATTTATTCTGTTATGGTGATGTATCAATTGAACTGGCTTAATTCAAACACCCTAAGACAAATCCATAATTTCCAAGAGCATATCTTTTTATCAATTGCACAATGAAAGTAAATTATAGTTTGATTCGTTACATGTTTCATTTGAATAGCAAGTTTGATAAATCTCATCCTTGAAATTGAGCATTATAAATTTGTGCTGGTGTCATTGCTGATCCAGGGTGAGTTATAATCTTATTGAAGAATACCTCGGTACATTTTGACAAAGCAATGTAATAGGTAACTGTAGCCTCAGAACTTGCACCACTCAATGTTACTCAAGTAGGATCACCACCAAAGTGTCCAATATTCGCTTGTATCCACTTGAATGCTTCCTTGATGCTTTAGTTACCAGGGGAAACCATGCTACCAGTACTTAGGAAACCTGTAATGATTTTCAATGCAGCTTAAAGTGATTGAATATACGAAACTTTAGCCTCAAATTTTCTTATAGCTAACCCTTGAAGAGTAGAAGTAAAGTAAAAAAAAAATTAAAAGGTATTGAATTTCTATCATTTACCCGAAGGTCCAAGACAATGATTAATTGTCACTGGGATAATTTCATGATCCAAATCTCATCCTGTCTGTAGACTGATGTGGCTACTGCCTGAACTAAAACAAGTGGATTTTATTTTCAATACTAAATTGATATTACAATTTATACAGTTTGTTTTTTCATAATTATAAAAAATAATAAATGCCATGACATCATTAGTGGACGACCTGGTTAGTGTGTGACGTGTGACATTAATTAATTAATTAACAAGCTCTGTCTGATGATTAGATCATTGATAATAAAATTAACTGCTCTGGTAATTTGTTTTCTTTTTTTTTTTTCTTCATGTTATTGTCATTTATCATTGTTTAGTCAATTGTCATTGAAAATTCTAAAAATTAAAATTGCCACTTGATTATTTATTTTGCCATTTGTTGTTATTATAAAATGGTTACCTTCAAGCCAAGTTGTTTTTTTTAGCAAATAGTACTTCTTGAAGACAGCTGACAAGTGACAATATCCGAGGAATTTTATTTGCCAGCACCACAAGTTTGAATGAATAATCAAATGAAATATATGATCATCATTTTATTTTGATTGATCAATAGAAAGTGAAAAAAAAAAACTGTTGACTAACCAGCTAGATTACTTGTTAGCTTGATATGATATCTTAACACTAATTCCAATAATCAACATCAATAAAGATAGTTGAATAATATTTATCATATCATAAAATGACATAACTTTTTAGATTAAATAATATCTTAAATATACAAATTAAATACACACTAGAAATTCTTGATATAGATTTTAAAATTACCAAAAACGATTTGACTAAGTTTGTTGACTTGACTTGATCATCTAGTCATGTATATAACATTTAAAATTCAATTTACTTCAGGTTTGTTGAATCAGGGTAAATGATATCCTCTTGTGGACTCGTATGAATTTTCACAGGAGCTCTGCAAATTAATTTCATTTATATTCGCTCGTCCGGAAACAGAACAGCATCTAGTGGTTTTGATTTACTTTAGTTTACCAATTCGTTAGAAAAATTAGAGTTTTATTGTTTTAATTATTTCAACGTTGATTAATTCTGGTACAATTTTATTAATTAACATTCAATTGTTTAACATTTTTTTTTGTCTCATTAAAAATTCTTTAATAAATAAACAAATTAAAATATTTGTTTACAAAATAACAATGACAATTTAATTTGATATCAATTTATCCAAGATGTCATTCACATTATGTCAATTCAATATAAAAAGCTGGAGAAAAAAAAGAAACAATGAAACTTACTTAATCGTATTTCCAACTTAATTGTTATTTTTAATTTTTTTATATTTTTTGTTTACTTACTTGTAACTTTTATTTATTTTTTTTTTAATTCCTTTTTCCGCCACATTAAGTACATAGCGTGGCTCTCTCATTACCTCTCTCATTATCTCTCTCATCACCAAGCTTAGTACAACGTAACGTAATTATTCCAAAAGTTATCGGATTTTTGTATAATTTTCAAGTGACAGTCAGTTGTAAAAATATAATCATCGAGTTCATTAAGCCCAAACGATTAATAACTGATATAAAATAATAATAATTTAATTGATTTCGTATTGTATTTTTGAGATTTGGCTAAATGCTTAGATTAACGCCACCGACAATGGCTCTTGACTTTTGACAACCAAAATATCTATTTTCACGTCTTGTAAGTACTATTATTACTTCAATATTTATTCTAATCCAACTTCTAATATATTGACAACATTATTGTTATAAATTATCGGTAAATTGCGTTTAATTGATTATTGATATGTTGATGATGAGTTTTCATATTGGTGTGATGTTTACGCGTGTGTGTGTGTGTAAAATTAACCTATATAACTTACACATCTGTATTTGATAAATTATTATTTTCATGAAAATTCTTTAATAATAAACAGTTTTAAAAATATTTATTTATTAACACGATATTATTTATTTGCTTTCAGAAATTTATTAAAAGCCTTTGCTGTTGCTGACAGCCTTTGATCTTCATCTTGCTCCGCTGTTTTCATGTATGGTATGTACTATTTTCTTTTTATATTTAATATTTTAATTTGATTTATAAATTTACCGTCTAATAATTATTATGATTTGACGTTAAACTGAATACATATATTTTATGTATTGTTAATTTTTATTTTTGTTTATAAATGATTGTTGTTGATGTGAGTCGTACATTGAATTAGCACCACAAGTTTTGACATCAGCGTTATTTTTGGCTACATCTAATTACAATTAAAAACGTTTAAAAAGAATCTAATTTCCCTTCATAACAACTATTTATTAGTCGAGTTAGGTAATGCCTTTTATTTTGACAATGAAAAAGTAAGAAATAATAATTATTATTTGTTTATTGTCTCACTGTTGTTAGGTGTTATTTATCGTGTCTTCTAGATGATTTTGATTGATTTTATTTACTTCACCATGTTGAGTGAATGTTGAATGAATATTATCATTCAATATTTATACTCTAATTCACCTGGATTTGTCAGTTACCATCAAAAGCTTACACGTTTGTTGGATTACTTGATTTATTGAAAAGAAATACGTGTGCACTCCACCTTGAAACCCTTAAACATTTGACACTAGTTTATTTTACATATCTAAATATATATATCAACGAATATTGAAGCTTGGCAATAGCTTGCAGCAGCCACGATTTAATGAAAAATTCCATGCATCCACCAGCGTTAACCGTACGTTCATCTCTTGACTTAGACCTCGAGGGATAGTTATATAGCTTTAACGCGTGCAACAACGAGATTCTATAAAAGCGTTGAAATTAAAATGGATGAGGCGTGTATAATTTTTTTTTTCACATAAATTAATGACCTCCGGGCACAATTCAAGCTTTAAACTTATTTTTGTATCAAACCAAATATTATTTTCTCTGCTGTTATTATTTAACAATTCAATTTTCTAGCAAGAAGATTCAAATCAATTTTTGCTAAATTTACAAGTACCTTATATGAATATACTTGAAGTTGACTATACTGTAAAAGCTTTATTAAATCCTATCGTTGAATTAATATCGTACACTTTGCAAGATTCATCAACTGAAGTTTCCTGTAGTAGATTTTAAAAAGGTTTATGATGAATCTTGAGTCTCCTTTGAAAGCTCATTTGATGATGCTCGTAAATGACGGTATGAAAATCAAATTAACAATTTTTTTATTATTAAATTTTCAAACAAGAAAATGTGAAAATTAATTTTAATTTAATACTCAATTTGATTATTTTATAACCAATTGAATGTCGTTTGAAAATTAATTAAAATAGAGAATAAAAGTATCAGAATTTACTTATCAAAAATAATTATTTATAATAAATTAAATCGACTGCTGATATATTTGGATATTTAACTTTTCACAAAGTGCCAATTTAAGTCTAGAAAAATAAATGAAAAAAACAGAGAAAACCATAAATTTAGAAATAGATTTAATTAAATTGAGAACAAGTAGAGCATTGAAAAATAGTTAGCATATAAAATTTACAAAAGCCTTCAACGTCAATATTTTTGACGCCTGTATCTCATGTGACGTGAACATGCCTGTTATGTTGGGCACCCAACCGTCGTCCAATGACCCAGACACACGTTTAATGCAAATTTTCAGGACAAGGAAAATTCGATCAACTGAAAATTGGGAAATCATCCCACGCAGAGTCAACGATCAGATATTAAAAATGTTAATTTAATCTCTGTAAACAGTGACTGAATTATCTGCCCTTTTTTTTTCCTCGTCTTATTTTTTTTATAATATCGTTTAAATTTTAGATAGAATATTCAATGATTCATTATAGTACACTCAGGCAGGTTGAAGCTAATTTACGACATGTTTATCAAATCATCCACAAGCGAGTATAAAAATTAAACGAAAAAAAATAAAGCATGATGCAAATTAAAAACAAAAAAAAAAACTCTTTATAGTTGTATTTTTTTCTGGTAAATATGCTGAAGCACTTTATACATGCAGTTAGTTCTTAATCTTCTCAGATTATCAGCACCATTTTAACATTTGATTAATTGTAGTTTTTTTTATTTTATACGGCATTTATATGTAAAGAAATTAATTGCATTTTGAAAACTAGCACGATCGATTTGTCGTAGTGGTATAATAACAACTAGTAGTATATTTAAATATTAACATTGCTTCATAGTACAAACAAGTGTATACGTAATTTATTAGATAATTAACCCTGATGCATATGCATAAAATAACATATAAAAAATGATTTATGCAAATGATTTTAGCAATATTTTATGACGGTTTTCTAACGAAAAATGATGGATCTTTATACTAGTCACTATTATTTTTAGAATATTTATATATATTTAATGAAAAAAAAAACCACGTGAATAAGAAATTTTTTTATTTTTTGATATCCATAATACATTTGATGTTTACATTTTATGTGTGTAAACACACGTTCGTGGTTGTTGCATGCAAGAGTCAAGAGAGATAGACCAGAACCATCATTTCAATATACAAATCGATTTAGAATGCAAGCTCGAGACTTTCAAGAGTCTCTCGAGATATCAGTAGACACCTGCCGATAACATCTCTTGGTGGTATAACAAAATATGTATCAACCAAACCATTTTGCTCATTCACTCACTGTACATTGCTTATCTTGGTATCAATTTTGATGTTTTGTACTCAAGAAATGAGCTACAATGACAGTGTACTGAGTGTGTACATAGTAGACAGTCGGTTGAATGAAAATATATTAATCAAATATCGAACATAGTGGCAATATTGTGACATTTGATATGCATAGAAGCATAAATAACTCGCGAAGAAAATAATATTTATATTGATATGCAAATGTATAGAAAAATAGACAAGATAAATTATTCACTACTTCCATCTCGTTGACTCTTGATATTTGAACTATCAATATCAAAAAAAAGCGCTATACTTTGAACATCCAATGAGTGTCATCTAATAATCATTGAATTAATCATTTAAATTTTCGTGATAAAACTGCAATCAAAAAAATATAATTGTATAGTTTAATGACGGTTTTTTTTGTTCTTTTAATATTTAAAAATGAATGCGACAAACTGATGGTACCACATTCTGATTGAGCCTCCTGGGTTTTTTTTTAAATCCATAAACCTCTCGTTGCATTACCCTCTGGTACTCGAAAACAAAAGATCTGTAGAATGAAAAGAAAGTATAAAAAATAGAAATAAATAAAAGCTTGAACAAATGAAAAAAAAAAAATTATATATATGAAACAAAAATCTACCGAGAAAGCTTCAAGTACTCCAACATGACGTTGACGTTGTTGCCCCTCGACCCTGGCTGGCTTGCACGCATTTTTATATTTTTTTTATACTTTTTTCTTTATATTCTGTATCATGTACCGTTGAGCACAATATCACGCACGAAAACCCCAGTGTATTGTACTTTCCTGTTGCTTCAGGGCCTTCCTCAGCTAGCACCACATCGTTCTCAAACTTTTGTCAGTTCAGTTCACTGTAACAAACAAGCAAAGGTTAATTCTTTTTTTTTTTTTTTGCTTTACCAGTAAATAATATGAACAAAAATTCATCATATATGATATTGCTATTGTCTCATGATACAGACTATCAATGATTGAAAAAAAAAAACAACAAAGCTTGGGAACCATCATCAGTGTTGAATAGTTTTTTCTCGTAATTACTTTTGGCTTTTAATATGAAAATAATCAGACGATTTTAAAAAGAAATTAAAAATTCATCAACTAAAATATTAAATAACTATTCAATTTTTATCATCCAAGGTGAACCACTTAGAGTTTACCATGCATTACACGGTTTTATTTGATCAAGCTATTTTTTACCACATCAAATAAATATGTTTATCAATAAAACCAAGAGTTTTTTATGGCTCATGGGTATTCATGATTTTTTTTATGTATTTCAAAGGGACACCTTCATAGGAATACCCAACAAAGCCTTGTGTTGAAGTACATTTACATGCATTCATACCAACTCACATTGGGCAAGGTCTTGTAATTTTGTCTCACCCATGTGCCTTTCATTTTACCATCTATCCCTTTTATATATATTTTTTTTTCAACGTCTCACGTAATTCCATTTGAAACGTACATTGCAAGTACTCAAAAATTTCATATTTTTCCCCTAAATAATAATAACAGTACTAAGTGCATCAAACACGTGGGTAATAGTCGTGTGATTTCGTAAATTTACGGTGTATTTCGTGAGCATGCTGGATCAACACAGCCAAATAAATTATTACAAGAAAGATAAAAAATTTTTTGTATACCTCAATTTTACCAGAGTGATAAAGAAAATGCTATATTACATCCGAGGATAACCGAGGATCCACGAAGTCTTGAACAAGTTTACTGGTATTTTCACCAGTTATCCCTCACTTTTTATTTCACTCTTTTTCACTTTTCTCAGCACCATTGTGTCTTGTATTTAATCCATTCCCCTTATTTTATTTCATGGACTGGCAGTTTGAAAGACCTTATCCTTGTTTTTTTTTTATTCCGCTACTACGTGGAAAAAATAAAATAATCGTCCTCTTCGTTTCTTTTCCTGCTGATGCATTATTTTTTCTTTCTCTACTAACTAACACACTAAATTTTCAGACACAGCTCCCTTATGTTAAGGCCACCTCCTTTCATCCTTTGTGTTGAAAAATTGTGGCAAAAATATTATTTGGCGTCTATCTACTCGTACAAATACATATTTATTTTTATTTTTTTAAATTCCTTATCAATTACTACGCATGCTTTCGTTATCTAATGTCATACCGCTGATACGTCACTAAAAAAAATAAAAACAATAGCCTTATTAGATAAAAAATAAATTAGTCATTTGTTTTTTTTAAAACTTGTGAATATCATTTGTTTTATTCTTCGTTTGAATTGTTTTAAATTAATTTATTTTAAATGTTTACCTGATTTTTTTATGAGTTGTGTGACAATTATCAGTTGATGTAAAATGATATATTGATAATAAAAATAGTAGTCTCTTGTTACTTGCTAAGGATTCATCATAGCCTCTAATAAAAATAAAAAAAACATTTGCCAGTTGAGGTTTTGTAAGTTGACAGACGCGCCATGCAATCCCTCCGCCTTTACGTCTCACCGCTCCTTGCCGAGCAGCTTGCCTCGTGTTTTATTCGTCGATGAGTGAGTTGGTATAACTTGCGTCTGTAGTGTACACTGTTCAGTCAGTTGAAGCGTCGCTACGACGAATCTCGGACGCCAAAGTAAAACGTTCTCGTTATTATTACACCGTGTTATTAATCCTCCATTAACAAATTGACCAATTTTTATTTCATTTTAATACAAAGTTGACGGTTTTGTTTTGTTTTTTTTTTTTAAATTTAATTATCCATTTTATTGAAGTATTTTGTGATTATTATTGCAGCGTGCTTTTTTCATCATTTTTATTTTTCTCTTGTTTTTTTTTTCTGTTTTGTGAGTTGAAAATCAAGTGTTGTGTGTGCAGAATAATTTTTCTGTTGTCAATTGTGTGTACAATTTTTTTGGAATAACATTTACCTTATTGGTTCGTATATTATTTAATTATTTTATCCTCGTAAATTATTGTCTACGTTTATGAGTAAATGAGCATGTTTTTCACATTAAAAAAAATATAAAATAACACGCAATATTTACCGGCTTTGAAGGGCGCATGTCCGGCATTTTAGAATACACATATATATTCGACACGATATTGTGCCTGGACTTGCATGCGCATAAGACTCACACGCGTCATTTATTTGTTTATTTATTTATTATTCACCGAATAATTATTAACATGTTAATGCACTAAATGAACGCATTTATTAGTGCACTGAGAACGTTCATATTGGCACAAATTTTAAAAATATTATTCACTATCAACAAGTATGTTGAACTACAAAATAAAAAAAAAGTATAAATAAAATACTATCAGCCATGTGGAAAAAAAAAGAAAGACAAGGTTGTGAATTAATACAAATATTTATAAAGTAGCTGTGTCAACAAATACGTTAAATGCTTGCATGTGTTTAGTTCATTTTGAATATAAAACAAAAAAAAAATTCTACTCAATACTCCATTTCATTGTCGATAATGTTTTTTGTTTTTTTTTTTTTTTTTCTAACTCCATTTTATTTATTTATTTATTTTTTAAAAGTTGAAAAGTCAAGGAGTCTCGTCGTATATTTTCAATAGTAGCTAAAACTCTCATAATGCCATTGCTCTTTTGTATGTGTGTAGTCGGTACATGCATATACACACATAATAGGTGTGCCTCGGCGTAAATTTGCAGAGTACAGTCAAAGCTATAGAATAAACCACTACATTTACTGACTGAACGCGGGAAGTACTCCAATACATTGACTTTAAGTCGAAACTCGTCTCAAGAAATCGGCGACCTCGCGTGCGCGCGTGTCAGTGCTCATTTTTATACACAGAAAAATATATGAATTCGTATAAAACTCACGTAAAAATCGTGATTATTTTTTTTCCGAAATTTATTGATAAGTTTTTTAGTTTTTAATTTTATTATATTTGTTAATGAATTTTAATTAACAAATTATAATATTATATTATTTAAGACATGAAAATCATTTTAGGAAGTCTTAAGTTCATATTAGCCTTAAGTAAAAATTACGCTCGCTTTTCTTACAATGAATTTTCTTTTTTCTTTTTTTTTTGTTCTTTGTTATAATAGAGAAAAACAGTTTTCTTAGAAATAGTATTATGGTTTTTGTACGATTTAAGGTTCTCAACGAAATTTTACTCCAAAGATTTCCAGCGATTCAAGGACATGCCTTACGATTCTTGTCGAGCCGGTTCTTACCTCTCTTTCCCTTCGCATAAAATAATTTTTTTCTTTTATTCTTTCTTTGTCTGGAGTATATACCTCAGTCCCCGAGGTTCTTTAATGCTTTTGTTCTTCATTTTTGATGCTTGGATAGGCAGTACAGTCCCTTTTTCGTAAGGTAAATTAACACACAGCCCTCTTTGCTCTTTCACCACGTGGTTTTCATGTTCATAAAACCAAAAATTTCGTAATCATTCTTCTACTTTTGATTTTTTTATTCTTTTACCCCTCGTCTAATGAGTCCTTCAATCAGTCTTACTTTTTGTTCTTTTTTTACGCTTGTTTGTCACAAAAAAAGAATAAAAATACTTCAAAGACTTTGATGTTACTCGATGTTTTTAGAAGTGGTTTGTTTGGCGTATTTTTTTGCATTTGGTAGACATTGAAAAAATAAAAGTAAAAAACATAGAAATCATCATCGCTGGAAGAATCAAAATGAAAGGATGAGCTAAAGTATTAGTGAAAGAGGAAAAAAACAAGGTGGTCAGCAGGTTGTGTGTTTGAATAGCCTTCGCTAACCGTCTGGAGTAGTTTCTTGCAAGGTACCTGCTTTTGCTCCTACCACATAACAGACCTTTGAGAATATTTTTATCTGTTACGTTCCTTGTTATGTTTCATCTTGGCAAAAAAATAATATAAATTTTTAACGTTAGGTTTTTTAACTTGGATCAATTTTATCTTTTTTTCCCGTATGCCCTTATATTTTTTGCCCTCATTCTTTTTTTCGTTTTTTTTCTTATCTTCTTGACGTTTGTTCATTCTGTCGTTGTTCCCGACAGTTTTGCTCTCACTTTTTTATCCGGCCAACCCGCTCACCATATCCAGCGAAAGTGCCTGTCGACCACGTGTAGTCACTAGTTGCGCATTCTCAAGGTTAAGCGATTTCTACGATTCGCACTTTCTCCATGTAACCATTGTTTCATTAGATTTTCAATTATATTCATGTATTTTACCTATAAAAAATTTGGCATCACCGCTATGCTAATAATGGCCCAATTGAAAAAAAAAATCAGCAGTTTGATAGGACAAATGTATATTTTTACATTTATTTATTATAAATTTAAAATTTTATAGAAAAATAATGAAAATAAAAAAAATCAATTCCCAACAGTTGAATCTGCTTTGAAACCTTGGGAAGTAAAACTTGTTTCAAAAGCTGCTGATGCTGCTTGGTCGAGTTTGCTTAGCATGTATATTTTTTATTTTCATATTTGAGATATTTTTTTTCGGTTTATACTCTGCGGTTCCAAAGGCAGGCCCCCTCGATATGCTAAAATTCTTTGGCATGACCAGGTATGCTTGGGGACGTTCACAAACCCACATTATGCTCAGCTATATTTATTTTTTATTATTCAGTACACCATTGAGATATTGTAAATTAAACAATAGTTTTATTCTTGCATTATTTAAAAGTTTGAGTAACATCATCGTGAAATAATTCCAAGTGACAACTGGAACAACTAAACATTAAAAGGAAAAAATAATAATAATCCTCAGATTATAAAACTTTCAGGAATATTTTGAAATTTTAATATTTAATGAGCCCCTACCGTGATACTTTTAACACAATACCCATTATAGAAAAATGAATAGAAAGCATATGGAAAAAAAAGTTAAGTAAAGCCATAAGTTAGGAATTTACCAAGTAATTTTTTAGTCTTCTTTTTTGAATAATTTGGTTGACTATCAGCTGGGGTACATTTCATAGACAATGTTAGTAACAAACAAAATTACAAATCAATAATTCAATTTTACAATTGTAAATAGAAGTTGTCGATTGATTTTTAGTTTTCATGCTGTTGATTACAATGTAGACTGTTTGTTAGACAAACTTCTATAATTTCCCTCGAAAAATTCCATTGATTTATTGTACCTAGCAATATGAGCGAAAAAAAAAATCCGTTACCATGTAAGAATACTTTTGGAGTAACAAAAAACGAAAAAAAAAGAGCCTTTTGTGCCTGAAATACAGAGGTTGAAATTGTCTTGATGTCTACCACCGGTCTCAGCAGGTGCTTTACCCAGCTGTCTCCAAGTGTTCTCATTGATATGACATTAAAACTCCAAAGATTTGTCAATACCAGAAGATAAAAAATTCTATTTTATCGTTTTTTGCATAAGTTTTTACAATCAGTGCTTGATTTTTTTTATAATTTTTTATCTTTGTGCACTGCAGGCACACACATGTACTTGTGTCAAAATCATGCGTCTTAAGTTCTGAAAAAAAAATTCCTTTTTCGTGTCTCGGTAAAGTAATGCTGTCATAAAAATGCCTGTGTGTATGGCGTCCACCGGAAATGAGGCAAAAGTAAAATAAACTTGATATATATGTTCCCAAGAATGAAATATTATACTGTAAAAAAATAAAATAGTAAACCTTTGAAATTTACAAATCAATGATCTCAAAACAAAAACCCAAGTATAATATATTTTTATCAACTTGTGTTATTATTATTTTTAGTAATCATTTTATTTTTTTATAATATTACAATAATTATTTGAGTAAGATGGGTGCTTGCGTGACCTGCGACACATACTACTCAGTAATTTACTTGCACGTTATGCTCACACTGGTCAATAATAATATAATTACGTTGATGGATGTGAAGCAACTTTCCTTTTTTTTTTTTTTAAATTTATTTCGTTCTTTTTGTGTTACTTTCAAATATTTTTTAATTTACTTGTTGGTGTTTATTCATTCAAAGTTAATTTTAATTTTTGTTTATGTCCTCTGCGATATTCCAACTGTTTTATTTCTGGATATAATGTTACGACGACCCCTCATGCCATTTTGAATCGTTGAAAAATTCTATTTTGCTTGTCGTCAAAGAAAAGATTATATTGAGTCAAAAAATATATTCAAGTTTTTTTTTTTTATTCAAATTTATTTATATTTGCTCGATTAAATAGTTGATGATATCAAATCGGAGTAATTATATATATTTATTAATTTTCCAACAAATTGGAGTAACAAGTTATTCTCGCGAAGTAAATTTACTCCAATATATTTTTTCAATGTCATCATAAACCCAGTGTTGCTCTAGAGACTTGTATTTTTGCTCGATGATGATGATGATGATCATATAAAATAATAATAACATAAATAAAAATAATGATAAAAAAAAGAGAGGATGCGGGTTGCCAATGGCTGCTGCTATTACTCGACAATAGTGCCTAAAATAAAAAAAATAAAATTTAACATCATTTAAATTCTTGACACATATATTTTTTATTTCTATTTTTTCAAATAAATATACAACTGACGAAAAAATAAATAAAATAAGAAAAATAATTAATAAATCATATGGTTAAAAAAAATAAAAATCATCAAGTATGTTATAAAATGATTCTTAAGACCATGACCGATCAAGTATTTCTAACTTTTTCCGTGTGATCCAAGGCCAATACAATCTGACTTTTTCTGTTCTCATCTGGTAGACCTTGGCGCGTCCAGTGACATGTGAATTAAAGAACAACTTGTCGCGCATGCGTTAAATTATCACTCTTCTGTATTTTTTTTAATTAAAAAAAAAAATACCAACATTGATTATTATCATGCAATCGCCTATCAAAGTTTTTTTATATTCTATTAAAATCCACCAGCGTATTTCAATATAATCAATTATTCATCAATTGATCAAATTATTCATCACTCTTTAGATTGTTATTATCATCACAACAAAATATACAGCCAGATAATTATTCGAAATTGTAATCGTTAATCTCATGATTCAGTAGGAAAATATGCTGATTTCAATGATCATTGATGGA
>JAPYYR010001721.1:0-13398 GCA_030523065.1 Aphidius colemani
TTTTTTAATAAATTTTTTAATTACATGAAAATTGGCCGAAATAATTTTGTATTTAATTTTAATAATTTTTACTGAGGAATTTATTTATACATCACACTTTGGCCTTGTTTGCTGTTGTTATCACGAAACATTTAATAGCATTTTTATTATTTTTCCGATTTATCAAGACGATTTTACTTGATAGCTTTTGAAAAAAAATAAAATGCACAGTAAAGAGTTACAAAAAACAAAAGAATTTGAAGGTTAAATAGTTGAAAAAATAGATAACAGCAATGAACGTTTAATAAATCGAGGAAAAATATTTTTTGTTGTGTATAAAATATTATTTAAATATACGAAATCGTTATTGGCACCGATACGGAAAAATTTACGGAAAATACAGGGATATTTCTCGCATATTCACCGTAAATTTTTCCGTATTTTGTATAAATTTCTCCGTATATTTCCTCGTATATTCTATTATATTGCTACCGTTAAATATGTTCATCACTCTTTTCATTCATTTTTAAAAATTATTATAGTTGTCAAGGTAACAGACAGTTATTATGCAAAATTCAACTGACATATTTCACGTTTTTTCTCGAATTATCTATGAAATTATAAATATTATTATGAAAAAAAAAAAATTTTGATCTATTGATCCTGAAAAATTACTATGAAAATGTATGTCTCTTCTTTTGAATGGAATAGAGGTACCTCTTTCAACGTAAGTTCGTTCAATTAAAGCACAAGTGCACTTGTGACAAACATCTAAAATAATTGCAACAAAATAAACTTCAAAAAAATACATCTCGAAATAATAACTTTTTTCAATATTTAAATTTTCTAAATTTATTTTTTTGTGATTTACTTTGTTGCAATTAAATTTGACAAATTTATACTAATAAATTTACTAAACTATTAAAAAATAATCTCAATGAATATCATTCTTATACTAATCGTCTTATTTTTTAAATTAATTTTTGATAAATAATTAAGTTTATAAAGGCAATTATTATATCCTACAATGAACACAATAAATAAGATTATTGCGTTTTAAAAATATAGAAAATATTATTTCCGGTAGGAATTTTATCTATGCACATGTGATAAAACATTGTTGGAATATTATTGGCTCGTACGATTTAAAGTTTAACTGACATCACTAAAAATTGTTATTTTTATAAATTTTTTACATAAAAATTATCATCGTTTCCTGGTTGATATTAAAATTCATATGTTTCTCGACATTTTTCGACTCATTTTCAGGGTATATAAGCAGTGTAATTTTCAAAATATTCAAAATTCAATTCTGTTATTCTCGTCAGTGTGAATTCGCGCATAAACTTCTACTGCAAAAATGAAGATTATTTACTTGGCTTGGGCTTTAATTTCCCTAGTACTTGCTGTACTTTCGAATGGAGCTGATGCATCTTGTCTGGGATCCGGTGCTACGGTAATTATCAAATTAATTGAGCATTAATATTTTAAACTGTTATTAATTGAAAGAAAATATTTGAAACGATTAAAATATATAACATTTATCTTGTTTTTTGCACAGTGCAACCCCAGTGGCAAATCCAACGATTGTTGCAGCCGAACATGCAAACAAAATGGTGGATTTTCAGGACAATGTGCATAAAATTAAAAATCACAATCTTAAAATGATACACAATATTACATATAATAACTGTATCATTTTTAATATAAAATAAAAATCAATATGTAAATCAAAATTTAAGATAAAATTGTAATAATTTGTTCTTTTTTCTTTCGAAAATAAAAAAATATTTTTCTGTTTGACAATGACATTAATTTGCAGCAACACATATTAATTTTTATCTTTAACATGGCATTAGTTAGAAAAAAAAATAATTAAAATCCAAAAATTCATATATTTGATGATTTTTATATTTGAAAATTGCAATTTTTCATTTCATTTTTGTCTGATAATTAATTTTTTTTTTGATTACAAAATACGATTGATTAACTACTTTCTCTCATTTTGTCAGTAAAAATTTTCATAACTGTAATAAAGTGAGATGCGAATCAAAATAAACACAACGCCGTTGGTTCTTTGATTCATTTTTATCAAAGTAATCCACCGCAATGTACTCAGCACAAGAAGTAAACATGTAATCTTCAAAATTCATATAATCAAAATACTCGAATATATGTCGATTCAGCACATAATATGATACATCCGACTCATTAATTGCCTCTTTTAAATTTTCAAAATATAAAAAACACATTTTTTTTAATTTTTAAAAAAGACATTTTATAGAAATAAAAATTACCCATGAAAAATTCGTCTTTATTTATTTTTTTTCCTCAATAATTTTCAACTATATTTGTATGAAAAAAAAAAAAAGAAAAAATCAACCGGATCCCGTTTTACGCTTTCATTTCTCGCTGCGATTCTTCCAAAAATACGTGAGACCCCAATTTGCGATCGAACTCATCGATCACGCGAGGCCGAATCTCTTTCATAAAAAATTATTTAAAAAAAAAAAAACCTACATACGTGATACGTGCCATATATAGCCACACATTTTACAGATATCTTTAATGGATTTTGAAAATTTTCCGCTTCAATAACGCAGTCTTTCATTTGGAATAAAAAAAAAAAATAAAAATATTTTTATGATAATAAATTATATTAAATAAATGAATAAACTTTTTGTCCATTTTAACGTTATTATTTATCATGATAATAATAAAATTATAATTTAAAAAAAAAATAATAAAATTTGTGTTTAAAAATCATTAATGTCGATGAAAACACAGTGCTCATTATGTAAAACAAACAAAAGTCAATAACAGTTATTATTATCGACAAACAAGAGTTGAACTAGTTGGAAAATTTATGTAGTTTAGCTCACCTAATACTCATTATATAATAAATATATGTATTTCTATTTATAAAGTCATTTATGAGCTGTATATTTTAGAAATTGTCTCCAGCTCTCTACGAGTTTACACATAATAATTTACTTCTGTGTGTTTCATAGTTACAAAAAAAAATAAACACCCTACTTTGCATGTATTAATTTTATTTATTATTATTGCTGTTTATTTGAGATATATTAGCAAAGCAAGTGTAAAAAATACTCGAGGAAAAAATATAAATTATAATATATACGCCTGTATTTTACGAGACGCTGTAAATCAAATTTTTAAAATAGTAATTGACGCAGATATTCAGTGAACACAATTAAACACTTTTTTTTGTCAAGATAATTTATTACACTATTATTCACATATTTTTATTACAACAATAAATTATTATTGTTTATAAAAAAAAGTATAATAATTTTTCTTCAAACAGCAATAATTTGAATTATTAATTTTTGATTTTTTTGGAAATTTAAAATTTAAAAAAAAAAATATTAAATTAGCATTTTAATTTTTGCCTATTGTTAATAATTAAAAATCAATATATTTTTGTAAATTTTTTACGGTTATTTAAAGGTATAAGTAAAGATATAAATAAATATATTTTTTTATTTTTAAGATGAATTATTGTTTCAATTATCGAAGCACTAAAAATGTACCATATCTTTAAAAATTTACCTGGTAGCAAAGTGACTCGTCGACAATGATGCTGGATAAGTATATAACTACATTGAAAAAAAAAAAAAATATATACCAAGAAATATTTTAAAATAATAATAAATAATATATTAAACTTGTGAAAAGAATAATTTTATTTTATAAATTTTTTTTTCTTTACATTTTTTTCAAAAATTATGATAAAGACAAATTTTTTTTTAACTTTGATGATGCCGCAGTTGTTCGTGTTATTTTATTTTATATTTTTTTTTATAACATGGTTTTTATTTTATGTGTAAATAAAATATGTATAACACAATTTTGATTATTGGAAAATTTAAAAAAAAAGTATAAATCTTGAATCGATGTACATAAATAAACTGACTTTATAAATAAAAAAAAAATGAGGAAATAAAGCGATATTGTCGTAGATTGCAGTGAGTAATAGAGACAGGGACTATTTTTTTTTTTTTTTTTTGTATGCAACCCTTGTTGCACATAGAGAAATAAATTTATCGAGAGGGTTAGAAGCGACTTCATGATAGATTCATAAACCGTGTGAATAGCACGATGTGAATGTCTCGTCAATGACATCAACATTGGATTTTCTACTGTCCAAGTGTTGAAGCTTTTTTTTTTATTTTTTCTAGAATCCGTATGTCGATGATTATAGACATGTGTATCAACTATATATCATAAAATCTCATGACAAGTAACTCCACCATTGCCAGAACGATATAAAAAAAATTCTATAAATTTTAATAAAATAAAAAAAAACCATAAATATATTTCACCAAAAAGATTTCTAAAATCAGTTGTAAATAAAAGTATACGAATGTTCCATAGTAAAACAGGTGTTCACGAGATATAAAAATAATAAAAAAAAAATTTAAATACATTGAAAAAACAAACAGTAACACGAAACTTTGAGGAGAAAAAAAAAATTAAATTTATATAATCTCTTTGGAATATGAAAGAATAAAATTTCTGCCAACAAAAATGGATAGATATTATTATATTTTTTGAATTTAACAAATGAAATTTAATCATAAAAAGCCAACAAAACAATTATAGACAGATTTTTTTGAATTCTATATATCAAAAGACTTTGGTTTTAAGTAAAAAAAAAAACAAACCTGCCCTTCCTGCAGCTTCAAAAAAAAAAAGCGAAATTGACATAGAAAAAAAGGGAAAAAAAGAGAAAATCACCTGTCGAAAGTTGAAGCAAAACAATATAAATTCCAGAATTTTTTCTAATCCTAGATTAGACCATAACCTACCCCTATCATTGCCAGTGCTGAAAATGCATCTACATGTTGTTATGCACTGCACCTGATGTTGTAACGGTCTCTTTGGAGGTCGATGGTCGTTGGTTACATCTGCGATTGAGGAGTTGGCTCGATTCTCCCTATTTTTTTATTTATATTTTTATTTATTTTTTTTTTTTAAATTAAAAATATATACCGACAACTGTTGTATGTATGTTGCCACTACATATGTATTCTCATAGTGGCAACATACGCATTGCCAATGGCAGGTGAATCAAAACTCAAGGAAGAATCGAAAGTTGAAAGTGCTCAGGAGACGTTTTTATATATATAAAGGAGCCCTTTGCATGTAATAAATACATGAATATTATTTTAGAAGACACGTCGTCAAATAGTGACAAATATTCCCCTCAAACAATCAGCTCAAACTGATACAATTCCAAGCAAAGAAAAAGGAATTCCTCGTTAAAAATCCACTCGTTCATAAATTACATAAATATACATATAATGAAAAAAATAAATAAATAATTAAATTAATTAAATTATTTTAAACTTCCGTTTACTTCAATGATGCACAAAGTATTTATAAAAAAATCTGACATGGTTGTCTTGGCAATTAATGGCCTCAAGCTGTGACCAACCTCATCGTCATCATCATGATTTAATGGAACCAATTGGTTAAATGCTTGAATTAATATCATTACTTTCTTATATTTATAATAAATCATTCTTATTATTTCTTTCACCCAAATTTAATCAACCTCATAATGCTGAATTTTTTTTTTTTATATATTTCAATTACATTGACCGTCAGATTAACGTCATTCAAGTGTCAAATAAACTTTTACACACATCGCAAATAATTTTATTGATATTTACACGCAACAAACATGTTTCTTACACAAAAAAATAAATAAATATTAATCGCAAAATTTTTCATATTAAACTACATACATTGTAATTAAAAAAAAATAATTATTTTTGATTTTTATAAAGCAATTTTTTGACTTCAATGATTGGATAAAATCAAAAATGAAAATTAAAAAAATAAGACGATGATGATGAAAAAGGACAAGAAGGAAAGAAAGGGTTAAAGGAAAAAAAAAAAGGATGAGGTTTGAAAGCATACACGAAACACCAACGGGGTATATATATAAAAGGATCTCATGAAATAAACGAACCCGTTTTGAGTAGAGGGCAAGGACCTCCTAAACGCGTGCTGCACATCAGGACCCGACGCGGTTGCAACCGACAGACACATACCGCTTTTGATGGTAGAGAATATAAAAAAATAAATAAAAAGGATCAAGAGGAAGCAAGATAAGAGGGTATAGGAAAAGCAAAGAAAAGAGTTGAGGGTATTTTGAAAGACGAGAACGAATAAATTATTTGCTCCAATCCCGGGGCCCCATGCTAAAATCTCCACTCTGCATTTATAAATATGTATACATTCGGATTCGATTGATAAGAGAGCACCTGTATGCATGATGAGCCACTTGTTCTTTATATTTTTTTTTATTTGAAAAAAAAATAGTATATACTTTTAAAAAGGTTCCTTTTTTTTTTTAACATTTTTAAACAACTTTTTTTTGTTGTTTTTTTCTCTTGGTATATTTGATTTTTCAAAAATATATTTATGATTCTCATTTTTTATGAGTTTTTTTTTTTTTTTTTTGGAAAGGAATTTGTTTGTTGTAATTTTCCTCACCTGGATTTTAATTTTTGAGTTCGGGGAAATACATTAATATTGCTTTAATCAATATGTTGATTTTTTTCTTTTTTTTTTTCATTGAAATATTATTTTTGCTTTTTATTTCCATGGCAGAGGGTAATCACTGTAGTCTGTATATAAAATTTCACGCGAAATTTTTTAAAGAATTATTTTTTTTTTATGATTCTCAATAATTGGTTATGAAAAATATATAAATAGTTCTGGAAAAACTTTTATGGATTGTAAATTGAATATAAATAAAAGAAAAATTTATTCAGTTGAAAAAAATATATAAATAAAATTCGATAAAACGAAAATTAAAATAATTAAAATTGAGCCTTTGGAGTAAATGTCGATTAAAAAATGAAAATAAAATGATAATTTTCAGTATATTTGACCACTTTTTTTCTAAAAAATATGCAGTATAATATTTTCAAAATTTAAAATAATATAATACCTCAAAAAATAATAATAAAAATAATTTTAAAAAATTCCATCACACACTGCCAGTTGGTTTGCCTGAGGTGACACTACCGAGAATTGAAATCTCGTTATCGAGCAATCAAACTAAAAAAAATCTTTTCTAATATAAGCTGTAGATTTATAGATAAATAATAGAAAAATAAAGAAGATATATTGTCAAAATTATGAAAAAAAAAATACGATTTAATCAAAATATTTGAAAATAGAATTTACAGATTTCATGCGGGCGGCAATTAGAGATACGTTTCAGCTATTCTCTAAATTTTTTTTTTTATTATATTTCTCCTAAGAAAACGCCTCGATAGATTCTTTTAAAAATTTTTCAGTCAAATAAGAACAAACTTAAGCTATTATTCAAAACATTTGCGACGTGATCGGTCGGTGACTTGTTGCAAAAAAAAATAAAAACCATATCCTCAAAATTTCGATTTTCTAAAAATTCTCCCGAGAAAACGCATCGATAGATATTTTTAAAATTTGCCACACATTCAGAGAAAGTCTCCAGCTATCTTAAAAAAAATTTACATCATTAGCTAAGCATTATTTACATTGCCAAAAAATATAAACCATATTTTCAAGTTTTCAAATCGAAACAATCGATTGTCTACTCCCGCCGATAGCATTCAAAAAAATCCTCTATAAAACAAGACAAAAAATAATAACAATAACCTAAAAAAAACTAAACTAAATGAAAAAAAAAATATGAAAAATAAGACTATGTAAGAAGAAGAAGCATCAGAAGCATGAAAAAAAAAAAAAATAAATGAAAAGAGTGGTAAGGCCCCCGTAGTGGAAAGTAGGAGGCGCCATGAGTAATGAAGGTAATAAATGAAGGTGGAAAAGGTGAAGGGGATATTTGCAGGTGAAGCGCGCGTGCCGTGATAAGGCGGAACCTTTTATGAAAGTTTATTTCGATAGTGGTTGAGCTTCATTCAAATAGGGTAATAAGATTTAAATGATCATTTGAATACTGGTATTTCAAGTATATGCATACTGGTTTTCATAAAATTTTTGATCGAAATTTTGATGAAATAAGATACATACATATAAAATTCAATTTAAATAAAAAAAACTGCTTAACCTGTAGGGCAATTGTTAACTTATACAAGTCAAGACATCATTTTTTATTTATCGTATATATCAGCTCTTTAAATGAAAATAATATTTCTTTAAATTAAAAATAGATATTTTGATTTGAACAAAAAAAAAAATTAAACCAAGACAAATTTAATCTTCAAATAATTATTTGAATATTTCGTTGTTTTTTAATTTTAAAAAGAAATTGAGAAACACGCACGTGCCACTTGAATTTATACATTTTTTTTTTTATTTTCATCAGCTTTTTTTTTATGTGGTATGCACGCGTTGATGCGAATGATTTTTTTGCTTCTAAAATGAATTATTTATGTCGCATTTTAAAGGCAATACATGGTACTGAAATACTTGAAAATTATTAAAAAAAAAAAAGCGAAAATAATCACAGCAAAACTTGTTTCAATGTCATCCTTATATATACTTGAAATATTTACTGCAAAATATAGATACTCATCTTTTTATCAAAAGAATTCAAAATTATTATCTCAAATACTCGATAAATTGCAGTCTGGAATTTTTAAAAATTATTTTTCATATTTTTTTTTTTCATTATTTCAAAAAAATATTATACATTGACATGAATTATATGTATAAAAGTTTACATTCATGTTTTTTATATTTTAAATTCTTTTGAATTTATAGAAAATCATATGAAAAATGTTCAATACGTGAATGAGGCCGAAAAAATTTTTTTTCAGCAACTTGCTCATAATCATCGTAAATTGCTCAATCACTTTGATTCAATTTTTTATTCTTTTAACGGTATAAAAAATTTTTATTTTCAGTATGTATATCTGTATCGTTTTATGGTTGAAAAATACCGAAACATTTACCTTTTAAATTTGAAAATAAATTTTTTTTTTTAAATTAAAATACATGTGTGTCATTCTGCTGGGTATAAAAATAATAATAAAATAAATATGCATGTTGTGAAAATAATTTTTTTTTTCTTTGAATGAGGTATATATAACATGAGTTTCAATTAATAATAATTGGTGTATAAATTAATTTCAATTCGTATTAATACTCATGTAAAGCATGCCATTGCAATAACAAAAAATAAAATGTAAATAAAAAAAAAATTCGTTTGAAAAGTGTCGGAATATTTTGATGGATAAAATTTTATGGTGTTATAAGGTTAAATACACAAGTAGTGTCACTATAAACACCATGAGATTTTTATCTTATGTAGCAAAATTCAAAAGAGACAATGGGTTTATGACAGGTTCTCAGCTTTTGTTAACAAAAGTTATTCTCACATTTTATTATTATATTTTCATCGCACAATAAGGCTACTTTCAAAAACTACCTTTTTACCTTTGTAAATCTGTTATTTTTTTCTTTTTCTATTGTCCATTTGTGTGAAAAATATACTCAATATTTAAGAGGATATATGCAGTCGATTTTATTCGACAAGATTTTGACCCTTAGAATATTGGAATTTTCATGATTTTTTTTTTTCTTTTGTAATTTTCTTGTTGTTGAAATTATTATGATTTGAAGCACTTGAAAAGGATGTCTTGCTACTTTAAGGTACTTAACAATATATATGCAGTTGAAAAGTACAGTAGTTTTATGATTGGAAAAAAGAAATTTCCGAAAATAATAAATGTAAAGTTTTTTTTTTCTTATTTTATGTATTTTTTTTTTTGGAGTTAAATATATAAATGAAAAAATTATACTTAATATGATATCGGGTCTAGTAAAAAACCTGTTTCTGCCGACGAGCAATGTTATTCAAATTTTTCGAGTAAAATAAATTTAGCAATTTTAAAATAAATAAAATCAAGTGATAAACTGAGTCAAAAGCAATTGACTCGTAAAATTTTCTGTCCATTTCGAAGTAAATCCCATTTCAAGTGGATTGAAATCACTTGAATTACTTGAAATCATTCGATTATTTAGTTATCGATTTATCAATTACAATTTTATGAATGAAAAATGAAATTATAAAATATTTAAATTAGCAAATTGACAAACTGATACTCCTAAATTGCTGATTGACAACTATTTTGTATTTTTTATAATTAAATTTTATTAATCAATAATTTACAATTATTTTATCTTTTTTTGAGTAAAAGAACGATATTTCTTTCAGTTTAATATCAAATTGAAAATCTTTTGGATATAAAATATCCACAAAATGAAAAAACTAGTCAAATAAAATTGGGTCATCAATTGTATACACTGTAAAAGATATAACAATTCACAAGTACAAAAAATAAAAAATAAAAATTGAATTTGACAATCAGATAAATATCAGATAGTAATTTTTATTTTTACAGCAACTTCTCATGTCACAATCAACCTGCTTATATCCACTGTAAACCAGTAACGATAAAACTGTTGAAAAAAAAAATGAAAAAAAAAAAATGAAAATTGTGGACAAGTTTAAATACGAGTACATGACACGACACCAAGTGTAAATAAATTTTTAAAACATCAATATAATTTTTATCCTATAAATATTTGTACTTTAAAATTTTTTTTTTCATTTAAAAAATTTCATTTACAAATATTATTTTTTATTTTGATTATAAATAGTCATTTTAAAAATATGCTGAGATCAAATTTTTATCTTGTTTATATATTTTCAATCTTTAATATTTAAAAAATGAAAAAAAAAAAAAAATTATTAACTTTTATCAATGGAAATTAATTTACCCTAATCTTCTATATTCATCAGTTGAAAAAATATTGTATGTTTTATTTGTATAATAAAAATAAAATAAAAAAAAATATAAAAAACATTTTTAAAACTGTCTGGTTTTTATTTACAAGTTTCTTTTGTAATAGCCCTTACATTATTTTATTATTTTTTTAAAATTTTTTATGATAAAAATTGTATCATTTGATCAGAATGAAAATAAAAAATTTAATTTTGTCTGTTTGAGGTTCTCTTTCGTGATCTGAATGACACTTGTCTCATCCTTAATTCATGTGATAAATATTCTCGTCGTATTTATATATGAATAGCCAACATTAGTCACTGACCCTTTATTTCATTAAAAATTCATCCCTTTAAAAAATTTTTATATTGTTAAAATAAAGTAATAAATTTTAAATATATTATTTGCCTTTTTTTTCTCTTTTATCAACTTGAAATTTGTAAATAAATTTAATGAAAATCAAACCAATATTTATGATGAGTTTACAATAAATATGTGCACATGATGGTCTAGGAAAATAGAGAAATAGGGAAAAATATTATAATAGAATAAATTTCATCTTGAAGAATCTATATGCACATAAACACAATGATTTTATGAGGTGTAGCCGCACATTCATGTCAAATTGTGTTCACGCCTGTCACAATATTTCACATATTCAGGTGAAAATTTTATTGTGTTTAACATTATTACAATTTCACTCGCTCAAAAAGTCAATGATGTGAATATTTTTTTTTTTTTTTTTTGATGTAAATCAATCCAAATAATGTCAATAGAAAACTTTCAAAAATATGCTTTTTATTATGTTTTTTTTTTTCAAATCATTTAACGAAAATACAAATCAATATCCAGACAATTGATTTCATTTTTTTTTTATTTTTTTGAATATCAAAATGTTCTCACACTTGATGAAAACATTTTTTTTATATCTGATTTTTTCTTTTGAATTTTAAATGACAAAAAAAAAATGTAAAATAAGTATAAATATATTTGCAGGAATTTGATGTTTTTTAATATATAGTTTAAAATTTTAATGAATAAAACTGTCAATTTTAAATATTTATTAATTGATAATTAAATTTTTCACAGCTTAAATTAACGTGAAATAAATTTTTTTAAATGTCATTTGAATTCTCTGGCTAATATCCAAGATATTTGCCAATTTTAACATCTAAAAACTTTTAAATTCCACCTTTTTTTTAGCCCTATTTCATCGTCACCCAATTACAAATTCATCACGCAAAGATTATTTTCAAATGTGTTGAATTTTAATTTATATATGTCGAAAAATTCCCTATCAATAAATAATTGATAAATAAATATAACAAAACCTGAAAAATAAACTATAAATTCTAATTCAATTTGTTGAATAAATTACACATCACTTAGTGCAATAATAACAACTATTATCCTATTAAAAAAATTATCACAAGACATGTAAATGATACCTTTGACAATATTATAGATTTTTTTAGTTCTAAAAAAAAAAATTACCTTTTTTTTTTTCTCTCATCTGCAGGTGGCTGCCAGCATGGGAATACGTGATCATCGTTTTTATATACATATAATGCAAAAAAAAAATTTTTTTTTGCTTATATAAGAGACCAAAGGTTTGAGAAATAAAAAAAAAAAAAATAATAAATAAAGAAAGAAAGGGTCGAATAAAAAAAAGTGACGGCACCCCCGCACCTGAAATAATTCACCGCACGCCAAGAAAGAACCTGCTAAAAGTGCTCGTGCACCAACTGCCATCCCAAATTTAAATCGATGCCACGCGCCAATAGATACATTTAAATTTTTTACCAACATAAATATTCAAAATAAAAAAAAAATAATAAATAAATAAATTAAAACTTGAAGATAAAAAAAATCACAAAATGTGATTATAAATTATCAAAATTAATTTCCCCTACAATTCCCGTATTTCCAAAAATTAAATTCTTTTTTTTGTTATCTGAAGAATTCTGAGTTTCATTTGATAACCCTTTTTTTTTTTTTTTTTTTATTACAAGACTTTTATATTAAGCCATTCAAAATTTCTCTCGGCGAAACACGAAAAATGAAAAAAAAAATAAAACATCGTCTAATTGACAATTTTTATTTTTTTAATCATCAAAAAGATATCAGATTTTGTCGGAGGTCGTTGTCGAAACACTCCAGCACCTGTTTGCAAGGGCGATGACACTTTTGTAGGAATACGAACGACTTTAGTTGTGTTTTGGCCAAAAAAAAGTTTATCCAAATTAAATTGAAACATCTCAATTTTGTATTTTAAATATTTTTTTAAAATATTGATTCGATAGATTAAATTTATTTCACAAAAAACTCTTGATAACAAAAAAAAAAAAAAAAAGGAAAAAAATAATAATAAATTACAAAATGAATGAAAAAAAAGGTTGATGATGAAAGCAATAAATGAGTAACCGAAAAAAAAGTATTTAAAAAAAATCCAAAGGAAATAGCTTCCGCCTGATTTGCCCAGGGCGCAATATTGCATATTCCTTGAGATGGTCTGTTTCGGTTTTATTAATCGGCTAACCGGGACAATTAATACGCCGTGTGGGCACCAAAGATCCAAAGAAGCATCACGATATGCCATCGACAACTTAATTGCATATCGTCTCGATTCGTCTTTCCTATA
>JAPYYR010001723.1:0-23559 GCA_030523065.1 Aphidius colemani
ACAATCTATCATCCACGTGAATGAATTCACAAGGGTTTCCTTGATTCAACTTTTATTATTTTATTTATTTCATTATAAGCTCAATTTTTAAGCCAACAAACTTGATTAAATTTATTTTTTTCTATTTCAATTATTATATTTACTTTGCTACGTGATGAAAATACAAATTGTTTATTTATTTTACAGACATTTCACACACCAAGCTTTGGTGACGAGGACTTTGACATCCCAGCAATTCATCCACATCAGCAGCATCAGCAGCAACAACAGCAACAACAACAACAACAACAGCAGCAGCAGCAACAACAACACCATCAACAACAACATGATCCAATGCATGGATATCAAACCCAGGTAAATAATAAAATTGTTTTGTTTAAATAATAAATAAATACCTGACAGAATAAAAGGCAGTAGTTAAATTCATTTTACATTCAATCAATCACAGTCAAAAATAATTTCTCCAATTGTTTTTCATCTTGGAATAAATTATAAATATTTTTTCGTATCAGCAGATTCAATTTGAATCACGATTTTATTTTTTTTATCGTTGATCTTTTTGCTGATCGTGTGCATCTTGACCTCGATCAACACCATGAAGATAAAACAATCATCTTATTTTATCCTATTTATTTATAAAATAATATTAAATAAATTCAATTACTATTTAATAAATTGTGTCAATTAAATTTTTCCACATCAAAAATTTATTATTAATTTCGATATTTGATGTAAAAAAAAATTTAAAAAACTGTTAATTACTTTTTCAAAGCTATTGAATTATTATGTAATTTTAAATTGAAAATTATATATTAAAATTTATTACGTTATAAAAAAAATATCATTCCATCATTTACGATATAAAAAAATAGTAATAATTTTATTTTTATAAATAAATCAAGAACATTATCTCGTAATTTTATTTATTTCAATATTAATTTTATAATAATTTTTGTTATTTTTTCTTTTTTAAATTTACTTGATATTTATTTTTTTTTTTTATCATTTTTATCTTTTCATTCCTATAATTATATATACCCCATGTGCATATATATTTTTTTATTGTATTATTATTATTTTTTTTTTAATATTATCTTCCCATGAAATTATTTACACACACATACATGAAAAACATTCCTTGGAATTTTATTTATTTCATTTATTTTATTTATTTTATTTATTTTATTTATAGACATTATATCTCTGGCCCCTATCGTTGAATTGAATATAAAAATAAATAAAAAACTTGAATAATTCTTGATTATATTTAATTCAATTTTTTATTGTTTAAATTTAATTTATAATTTTATTTTTAGTTGATGCAAGGTGGTGGCATGCAGCAATCACCAGACGGTTTGAGTCTGGATCCAGGTGGATATCAACAGCCCCTCTATTTGCAAGATCAACACACGATGCAGCAAATCAACGTCAGGTAGGTTATTATATCAGAAAGTAATTTTGAAAAATACACATAATAACAACAAAAAAAAGTAAATTAAAAACAAAAAATAGTTGGTTTATCGAATTTCTCAAAGACAAGGAAAAAAATGATGAAAAAAAATTTCTTACGATCCAACTACACTGCATCTTCCTCTTCTCACTTTTCTTGTGTATTTTTTTTTCGTTTTGAGTTTTTTAAATTTTTATTATTTTTGTTAGAGTTTAAGAAATAATTACCAGGTGCATGGGCGTGTTAATTGGAGTGGCAACTGGGTCGTTCAATAAGTCACGCTTGGCTATTGGCTATCTGATAATTTAACGAACCTGGATAATATCCTTCTCTCAGATTTATCCCATAAATTATTATCAAAAAAAAAAATTATATAAAATAGATATTTATGGATATTAAAATCCAACTTTCATTATCTTTTTTTTTCTTTTTATTTGTTAAATCGATTTTTATTTATTCAACAAATTCTGGGGTGGATAAAAAATATCAGTGATAAATTTTTAACAGGTTTTAATGTTAAATTTTCAAAACAAATTTATATAATTTATATTGACATTTGAAAAATGAGTCAAAATTAATTTGATATAATAATGCTTTATAATTTAATAAGCTCGATTATCAATTTCTCAAATTCATTCTTTAAATTATTATTTAAAAAAAAAATATAAAATAGATATTTATAAATATTAAATTTCAACTTTTATTCTTTTTTTTTTTCTTTATTTACCTTTGTCTGCATGATCGATTCATATTTTTATTATTTTTTTTCTTTTTATGAATGCAGTCGATTATGACACAATCATACTCACTCATTCTCTTGACAGGTATTTATTTTAAAAATAATTTTTTTCATCTCCAACTGACATTTTTCAAAGTGCATCAATATGAAATTTATTTTTATTTTTAAAATATTTACAATAATTTAAATACAACACGAATTATTTATCCATAATGTTCATCACGAGCAAAGTAGTTTAAAGAATATTTGATAAAAAAAAAAAGTCACAAATGGATAATTAAAATAAAATATAAAAAACATTTAATTGTTTTCTCTTTCAAGTGCAATGAACTTGTGGAATTTATGAAATACACATACAACAACATGAACAACCCAAGGCACAATAAATATGACAGTAAAATTTATAAATGGCAAACTGACTTGTCAGTGTTGAACTTACATCATGTAAAATATAAATTCAAAAAAAATATATATAAACTGTCAGTTGGTCCATGATTGAAAGAAAGAAATGAAAAAAAAAACAATTCATTTGTTGAAAAATTTATTCAATAAAATTCATTTTCAATAAATCAAAAAATTATATTAAATAAATTACCATTCGAGTAATAATAAGACACTTATAAACAAGTTTATGAAAAATAAAAAAATTTTAATATACAAAAAATAAGCAACAAAGAAATTTATGTTTTTTTATCAAAATAATAATAATTTTTTGAATATAAATAACAACTCGAGGTCAGACTTAAAATAGAGCGTTAAAACCAGTTTTTTTTTTTTGTTACAATAAAATCATAATGATGATGTTTTTAAAAAAGTACAATATGCACATAATTATTTAGTCAAAAAATAAATTTAAATTAAAAATAAATTTAATTTGCATAAACTTGTCAACATTCACAATTAACAAATTATTTTAATTTTAATTTGATGCTTATCAGAATGTCTCAATCAATCAGCAAAAATTTAACCATTTTTTATGTTTGTTTAATTATTTATTCAAGCTTTTGTTATTTATTTATTCATTCGTTATTAGTATTATTTTTGAATCAAGTAATTTCATTATTTTTTGTGTAACTCTAATGCTGTTTAGTTTATTTATCAAGATTAAATGATTTCGTTAAATAATAGTTTAAAAAGAGAAGAGGATATTTGAAAAAGGGTTGACAGCACCAGTCAGACTGGCTGAATGAAAAAAAATATATATAAAATTGTTGATGTAGGCTGTAAATCCTCAATGTGCTGACACAGCAATGGCCATATCTCAAAAGTTATCCAATTTGTGTTAAAGTAGCATTCATCTCTCTCTTTCTCTCTCACCCACACATGAAATATTATTTCTTATTATTATTATTCTATAAATTTTCTCACTCCAATATCTTGTTATAACTCTTGTTCATTGAAAACTTGTATAGAAGAAACTCTATTCAATATCATTTATCTCAAAATAAATTTAAATTGAATTACAAATAGAAAAAAAAGGCTTTTCTTCTATCATAAAAGTATATTAATTGTAAAATAAATTTAGAAATATAAAATTAAAATTATCGATTAACGAATTAATAGTTTTATTAATTTGAATTTTATTTTTAAATTTTTTTAGTTCAGCATATTCGAGTCCACAGACATCATACTCATCAATGAGTCCACCAGGACAACAGCATAATGGCCAACAGTTATTATTGTTGCAACAACAACATAATCAACAACAGCAAGTTCAACAACAAGTCCAAATGCAACACATGCAATATATACATTCACAACAACAACAACAACAACAGCAGCAACAGCAACAACAGCAACAACAGCAACAGCAAGCCCAACAGATGCATTCACAACAACAACAACAGCAAGTACAACAGGCACAACAACAAGCACAACAACAAATGGTATATCGAAGTCCAAATGGAGGTAGTCCACCTGCAATACAACCAAATGCCATTCCTGAAAATAATAATACAACAACAAGTGAGGACAGTGATGATAGCACACCTCATTCATTGGTAATTTATTTATCTCTAATTATTTTTTACTCAATAATCAATTGGTCTCTTCGAACCTTTAAAATGCTGTTTCATTTATTTATTTTTTTTTTTTATTAATTAATTGTTTTTTTCATAAATTTTTTAATGTTTAAATTAATATTCTTTTCGTTGATAATTAAATGCCTTAGTTTGTCTATTTTTTTAAAATTAATATTTATACTAGCATGATAAGATTTTATATTTCATTTTTATCTAAATTAAAAATTTTATTTGTTTCGTTTATAAATTTTATTCAAATTTGAATTAATATTTTATACAAAAGTAGGGTCGTTTTTTTAACGCGAAAGGATTAACCTAGTTTTTATATCTCGAAAAAAAATAATCATCGTGACTTTTGTTGATAATAAAATAATAACAAAGAAAAATTTAATCCTTTTTTTTTTTTATTAATATTTAAATACATTAAAAATTGTTTTTTTTATTTTGAATAATAAAGTAGGTAATTAACTTTATTTATTGTCAAATTAATTATATTAATTATTTTTTATTTTCTATATCAAAATAAATCACAAAAATAATAGTAATTTATAATTTTTTTTTTAACATTAATAATAAAACTCAATGGATGTTTAAAAATAAAAAAATTAATTTTTTTTTCTACTCATTTTTCATACAGAATTAATTAAAATTATAATTGGCAAAGTTTTTTGTCTTGCTTCAAGTTTTATATTTAACAAAAACTAAACTTTAAAGTTTTTTTTTTTTTAATATTATTTTACATTCTTGTTTCTTGTTCTATAATTGAAGAGTTTTTTAATTTTTTTTTTCTTTTCATTTATTATATTATAACTCTAGCTCATCTTGAATTATCAAGTTGTTATTATTTTTTAGTATTTTTTATTTTGCTGATGGAAACACGGTTAGCCAACTTGATTGCTTAAAATTATTTGAATGAAATAATCACACGCTATTACATCCATGTAATGCATAACTGCATGATCCAACTTTGATAATAAAAATGAACTTGATTATCACAAACATTAATAATTTAATCAACTATAATATTAAAATTGTATTTCAAATAATTTCATTCATTCAATAGTGCTATTTCTCTTTTGAAAAAATCATACAGTCAATTTATTCATAAGACGTGTTATTTATTAATTTGTATTTTATAATTCAACAGATCACTGGGATCAAAAGACCATCACCAGAACCAGCAGACGTTGTTGCTAAAACCCAAAAAAAACCAAAAGCCCAAAAGAAAAAAAAGAAGAGAGATCCAAATGAACCACAAAAGTATGCATCAATAAATTATTATAAATAAAACAAAAACAATTAATTAAAATAACAATTTAATTAATTTTTTTTGTTTCAATAAAATTAACGTCCAATAAAACAAAGAATTTTCAAGTTATAATTGTTGTGGATTGGCAATTGTTGTCATTGTTAAAGGCGGCTTGTTAATGTGGGACATGAATCCAGCTGCTATAACAGCCAACTTTATTATGTGAATTTTAAATAATTTTCTATTGAAATTAACCCCCACAATTAAAATAAATATATTAAAAAATATTAACAGTAATTTTTAGACAATAGTAAAGAGGTCACTTAAATATTTCTCTATTAATAATAAAAATACAAAAAGAAAAAAAACATTCTTTCTATGATGAAATTTTACAAGGTTTTTTCTATCTTTATTATTTATTTATTAGCCTCAGGAAATCATAATTTAAATATCAAGAAATTATTTATATTTTTTATTATCTGATAGTAAAACATTAATATTGCATGTTTTAAAATATTTAAATGATTAAAAATGATTGTGATAAATGACAAGCTAATCTAACACATTTGACGTATGACATTTATCATTTATTTTCTGTCTCTTTCTGTCTTGTGTTATTTACAATGGATAATAATAAAAATATAAAATATAAAAAGGGGGAAAAGAGGGTAAAATGACCCTAATAGTAATTTTATTTTTATCGTTATTATCTCAATCGATCATTTTGCATTTATGTGAATTAATATTGTGCAGCTGATGGTAGTAAATTTAATCAATTATTTATTTTGTTTATATTTATTATTGTTTTTTTATATTGTTAAATTATTGATTAATAATAATTTTGTTTATTTTTTTTGTCTCTTTTGTTTACGCAGGCCAGTTTCAGCCTATGCATTATTCTTTCGTGACACACAGGCTGCTATTAAAGGACAGAATCCAAATGCTAGTTTTGGAGAAGTTTCAAAAATTGTTGCATCAATGTGGGATGCACTTGATACTGAACACAAAAATGTAAGTTGTCATTTATTTATCTCAAAAATAATTACTGAATAAAAGAAAAAAGATAGAAATTAATTGTCAACATTTTTTTAATGTTTAATTAACATTTTTCGTGACTGTTAAATATTTTTTTGAAGAATCATTAACACATATTGGCTATTGACATTTTAAAAATATTAAATTTTATATTTTCATTTCTTTATTTAGCTGATATTAAATTTTTTATTTTTTTTTTTTTAAATTAATTAAATAATATTTTATAATTTAACGAACTTGGGAATATCATTTTACCGGATTTATTCTGAAAATTGTAAAGAGAAAAAAAAGTATAAAATAGATATTTATAGATATTAAATTCCAACTTTTATTATCTTTTTTTTCTTTTTATTATTTCTTTTTTATATTCACTTTTATGCGGATGATTGGTTTCTACAGATATTTTTTTATTTCATTTGATTTTATTCTATTAATAAATTAGAAAAAAAAAAATATCGTTGTTAAATTTTTAGCATATTCAAATGTTAATTCAACATTGGAATATTAAAATTTAAATTATGATTTTTTTTTTTTCGCTTCTATTTAATTTTAAATTTTATTTAATTAAAAAAAATAGTAAAGTTTGATTTATTTTAGCAATAAATTTATCCAATTTATTATCATCCATATATTTTTTATTGAACAACATAAAAATTAAATTAAATTTGATACGTCCTTGATGTGTGTGATTAAATATTTTTACGATAAAAAATACTTAAAATTGATTATAATGAAATATTTGAAAATAAAAAATGAATATATTCCTTGATTAATTAAGCAGTTAAATTAATGTCTCTCTTGTATTTGATAATCAAAACTTTATATTATGAAATATCTCGATTCACGAGTTTAAATAATGCCACAAAAGCTGTGGTGGTAAAGAGAGAAGAGAGCAACTTTGTGATAACACAGAATAATTGGTAATTAGATTCGGCTAAAGTTCAATGATCATAAATAATAACCATACTAAAATGCAATCACATGAGTCTCTCCAATAATTTACAATTCAACCATTATTATTTTAAACAAAATAAATTTAAAAAAAACAAAATTCATCATAAGAATATTAAATATAAATTCAAATTAATTTATGTTAATATCAAATATAAATTATTATTCTCATCATTTTTTTAATATTCAACAAAAAATCATTTATAAAATTTAAATTTTACATTTTTATTTTCAACCAATTACATGAATACGGTATAAAATAATGGAAATTATTAATTTACCTCTTGGAAATTGGAGTTTAAATTGAATTCTATTCAGGCAACATTGACGTTTTAAGAGGTGAATGAAACGTTAATTACATTTCTTATTTTTTTTTTTTTTGAAATATCAATTTTTTTCCTTCCATTTTAGCCTTTAGAAATTGTTATTATTTCAATAAATATTTCATCGTCAAAGTAAACCATTAAAACAAATTAAATAATACAAATTAGCTAATTAATTTCATTTAATTATTTTATATTTTACTAGTTTAATTTTCATATTTATTTTTATTTTCCAACTATTTAATTATAAACTCATTGAAATTATTTACACTTGTATAAATACACAAGAGTCATTATCATTAATTAGTCATTTTTAATTAACAAAATATTATAGTGAATTTTTCAAATTAAATAAATATTTAAATGATGAAAAAAAAAACAATTGAAATACGAAATACATATTTTGAATTTTAAACATATGAAAATTTTAATTAGTAAATATTTTTTTGACAAATAATAATAAACAAATTTTAATTACTTTTTTTAATTTCATATGGAAATTTTTATATTCAATAATTGAATATGAAAAAGAGATTAAATTAATTTGTCAATTGATTGTTAATTTGAAAATAAATTTGATTATTAATTCAAAATTATTTAGCTGATCGTAAAATGATTATATTTAATCAATAGTTAATAATACTTTGTTTAAACATAATAATATTAAAAACAATAAATACAAGTTTGTGTATCGTATGATCAAAAATAATAATATCCATTGTTTCAAGTGTTTATGTAGCATATATACTCATTAATCCAACAGCAATCTATAGGCGTGGCAATATTCATTCTAATACCAGTGTTAAAATAATAACAAATAAAAATATATTATAATTTATAAATATATAAATTGAGATTAAATAACAATAATAATGAAAATATTTTGCGAACACAATCAATCTACTTCCCACGATTGCAAAAAAATTTATCTCTTATTATTATTTCTACTTTTTTTTTTGCTATTTTATTTGTCTTATTATTATTTTTTATTTCTCATTAATATTATTATTGTTATTGTTTATTATTATTATTATGTTATCTGATGTAAATTCATATGAAAAATTTGATAAATAATTTTTTTTTAAATACAAATTTAAAATATAATTTATTTATTTTTCATTTCAAAGAAAATTTAATTGAAATTCATGATAGTTTTATGAACAATAACAGTAATATTTTATATTTATATTTTTTTTTATTTGAAAAGATATTAAATGACAATTTTTTATCAAAATAATTGATGAAAATAAATTTTTTTTTATTTGTTTAGTTAGTTTTATCATTCAACGAGTCAATTATTTTATTTAATGATGAAAAAAAGGTTAATAACAGGATAAATAAATTCTAAATAAAAAATAAAACAACAACAATATATGAAAAATATAAAAAAAAAAAAGAAAATACTGATTTTTTCAATATGATAAAACTTTTTTTACTGAAAGTAATCATTAAATATATTTTGTACGTGCACGATTGAAGACACGACATGTTTTATTCAGTGCATTTATAATCCATCAACAACACCTGATAATTTTTTTTTATTTTATAAATTTATTTTTTTTTCTCTGCTATTTTTAAACAATTTATTTTTTAACTTATTTTATTTTTCACCAATTTAAGCCCCTTAAAAGCAACCCTTCAACCCTTCGATCTTAGTCTCTACTTTGCACCCTATTATTTCTTTTTTGAATTTTTTTTTATTTTTTCCATCCAATTTTCTATCCATTCGCTATTTCAAATACCATCCCTATATTCCCTATGAATAATTAAACCAGAACGTTCTCGAATTATGCATCGATCTGAAACTCTATAAATTCTTTCTCTTCTTTGTCTAAAATTTTTTTCATCCTCTTTTTCTTCTCCATCAGACAATTCAACAAATAAAATTGATCAAAATTTATGCATCATGTTTAAATAATTCAATTTATAATTAAAATTGAATCAAAACTTTTTATTTAAATTTAATTTAAAAGGAAAAATAATTGTAAAAAAGAAAAATAAATTTATTTTTATTATTGAAAATAAAAGAAAATAAATATTAAATTGAAATTGACAATAAAATAAAGTAAAAGACAATTCAGTTTATATATTTTTGTTAAAGTGGAAAGCATAAGAAAATTCAATTTTATGAAATAAATATAAAGTTGAAAAAAAAATAGGAAAAACTACATGTAAAAAGAATAAAAAAATAATAAAAATTCTTGGTATAGAGTTTGATGGATCGATAAAGAATACAAAATAATAAATAAAATAAAATAAAAAATATTTAAATAATTCCGGAAACGTAGTTCATTAAAGAACAAAAATAATAATAATAATTTTTTATTGTTTAGACGTGTTTATTGCATGTAGAATATTTAAGACTTTTTTTTTTTTCTTTGTACATTTAATGAAACGTTATAAAATGTTGATTAGTTTTAAGTAATTTAACTCTTTTTTTTCTTCTCCTGGAGCATTTAACGTTGGTCTTTGGTCGTTTATAAAGTAATATACTTTATAATATATTCACTTCACCCTTTTTTTTTTGTATTTATTATTAGTTTTTTCATTTTTTTATTTTTTGCCAAGTCGTTTACTCTCGAACGAGTATTATCTTCCTTGCACTACTTTTTTTCCCCTCAACCTATTACCATCATTTATATTTTTTTTTTATTGTTATTTTATTTTCTTCTTCATAATTTTTTATATCACTAATCGTCCTCAATAGTCTGCCATTAAAAAAAATACAGGGAGAAAAGAAAATAAATAAAAATAAAGCACAAAATGATCAAATATAAATCATCTTTTTATTTTTTTTTTTATTCATTTATTTTTACAACATTAATGTGAAAGTTTTGAAGATATATATATTTTTTTTTATTTCAATTTATATATTCGTGTCATGTTGTCATTGCCTCACTGATTATACATGTTCTATTTTTATTGATAAAAAATAAACAACTTTATGTCGAGTAGAAAATAATACCTGCTGCAAAATTAATAAAATTGTATATTTTTTTTTGTCAACAGGTTTACAAGAAAAAGACTGAGGCAGCAAAAAAAGAATATCTCAAAGCATTAGCAGCGTACAGAGCATCTGTTGTGAGTAAAAGTGGTGAAGGTGAACAGCCACAACAACCACCACAATCTTTACCACCACCACAGCAACAACAACAACAACAACAGCAACAACAACAGGCACCACCACCACAACAAGTTCAGTACGGTGGATATGGTGGTTATCCTGGTAATCAAGGACCTGGAAATGTTGCTTATCAAGTATACAGTCCTCCACAACAACCACCATCACCTCAGCAACAGCATCAACAACATCAACAACAAATGGCCATTAAAAAATCACCACATCATTTGGGTGGTATGCAACAAACTCATCAGCAACAGCAGGTAATTTGTCCATTTTATTTTGATAAAATATTATTAACGTTAATTTATTTGTAGTTTCGGTTGTTAATTAATTTGTTTATTTATCTTTCAATTAGGCTATGATGGGCAATCCTATGGCACCACCACACATGACACCACAACACATGCAACAACAAGTCACACAACAACAATATATGCAGCAGGTCAGTGAACTTGTCCTTCATATTTTCAACATACTTATCATTTTACATGAAAAAAAAAAACATACGCAAGTGTTTTTTTTTTTCCTTTCATTATCATACTAATTATTATTCTCTCCGTGTCTACTCCGTGTGTATTTCCTATTATAATGAAAATTTCATGTTAAAAATTTCGCCAATCGAAATAAGTGTAATTGCGCAATCAAACGAAATAAAATAACAGATTTCATTTGAATCATAATGTAACTCTATAATGCCCTTGTAACAAAATGCACTATTTTAATTTTTTTTTTACATTTAATTGCATTATTTTTACTCGTGTAATGATGATTTATTATTATTTTTATATGTCAATTTTTTCATAGCTGTTTGCTATAAGAATGATTTCTCGCATGTGGTCATAACGATATACGGTTGTTATATATATAAAAATTCAAATGATACAATTATGTTCTCTTTAATGCTCTTTAATGCTACATCATTCAAGGGGATGCTTTAAACAACTAAATGTACTTTAATAAATTAAAGGGACTGTGTAAACAAATTGTATGGGGGGTATTAAAGTAGAAAGAGCTTTAAACAATAATATTAAAGTTATTAAAGATATATTAAAGCTATTCTTAAAGGTGTTAAAGCTATATTCTTAAAGGTGTTAGATATCTTTAAAGCTATCCTTAAAGGTATTAAAGCTATTCTTAAAGGTATTAAAGAGATATCTTTAAATGTATTAAAGTAATATATATTAAAGGTAAATTTATTAAAGTTATTACTGAAATTTAAAATGGCAACACCTAATGGCCGAATTTTAATATTTGCTTTTTTTTAAATATATTTTTATTAAATCTGAGAGTAAATATACACATCAGTCTTTGAAATATACATGTATGAGTATGTAGTTTTATATATATAAAATTTTTAATATTGCAATCTTCGGAGTAATCTGGAGGAACCCTAGAAAAGTACGAAGCAATTACGGAGAAACATAGAGAAAATTATTGTTAATTATTGTTAATTGTTGACATATAAGAATGATGTCGTTCAGAGAATAAAAAACAGCTTGTACATATAATATTGTTTATTTAAAATTGGCTTTGTGTCAAATTTTAGTTACTTTCATGATAACAATTTCTTAACTCATATGTATTCTTACTTAAGTCATATGTACTCGTAATCATCCGAATACATTTCAAGTTTTTTGTTTCAAAGGCAGACCTTAAAGCTAAGATGTAAATAATTTTTTTCACATATTTGTTCTTTTTATTTTTTGATTGTTTCCAAAATCTCAGAAACAAGTCAAAATTTTTCGTTGACTATTGTCATCATGAAGAACTTTGAAGATAATATATTTTTTAGATTTTCCTTCAAAGTTTTTTATGATGACAATAGTCCACAATTGAAAATAAAATTACATGTAGCCAAACGTTTGTAATTTTTCTTTAATCGTGACTTTCAATAATAATTTGAATAAACTTAAAAAAATCATAAATACCGAATATAAAAATAAAAAACTAGACAAACATTTAACACTATTAACGACAGAACCAATCAATAAAAATATGTCATATTATTTATAAATATAAATAGCAAATTTAAAGACATTAACATTAATGACCGCAATATTTTTATTTTATTATTAACAATGTTGTCTTTGAAAAAAAAAAGCGGTACTTTTTTATTAAGAATAATTGTCTTTTATTTTTTAAATATTATGAAAATAAAACAACACGAGTACCTAAATGGAAATTGTTAAAATAAATGATAAATATTACATTATTAATTATTACATTATTATTAACAATAATATGAAAAATACGAAAATCTAATTTTTGTATTTCATTCTAATTTCCTTCAGTCGGTAGCTCATTTAAAAAGCAAAAAAGGTGTCAGCCATTAGATAAAATCGATAAAATAGAAGTTGGCTATGCTTAAAATAAAAATAACAAAAATAAATAATTCACAATTTGAATGACAATGATGGCGGCAACCAGTGTTTGTGATGCACCAAGTGCTTATTCGACAATAAACATTGACAATTCGGATAACTATTTTGTTGTAAGTTACATAAACTCGACAATACAAAAAATTTTCAAACAACAATAATACAAATTAATCTAAAACGATAAAAACTTCATTAAAATATTACTCATTGTTTTGTTAAACATAACCTAAAGAAGATGAGTGTTATTACAAAGACAAATAAATAAACAATAAAATTTATTTTTTTCTATGTTTTAGGTACCTCAACAGCAACAAGTACAAGTCCAGCAACAACAACAAGTGCAACTTCAACAGCAACAAATAATGCACATGAGTCCACCACGTGCTGATTCATTATCAAGCCCACCACCAGTTGTTGGTCAACAATCAGGTCTTGTTCAACGACCTCAATCAAATTCATGTATTCGTCATGGCTGTCCAAATCCAGCAGTTGCTAATAATGAATGGGAAGATGAATATTGCAGCAATGAATGTGTAGTTAGCCACTGCAGGTTTGTGTGAGCATTGCATTTTTATTTTTCATGCTTAAATAACATCCAATAAAAAAATGCTGCTAATTAACAACAACACAATCATCATTGATACTTATTTTATCTATTTATCATTGCAGGGATGTTTTCACAACGTGGGTATCAGCAAATCAATCGAATCAACAAAATTTTTCAACAGTAAAGTAAATAAATTTCACACAAAATCAGGACAAAATTATTTAAATAACAACGATGATTATGATTAAATGAATCAACTAATACTTTGATGTCTTGATGAACAATTAAGATGACTCTCCTTTTTTTTTTTTTACATAATCCATCAAGTTGATGATGATAAAATACTGATTAATAAATATAAAATAAAAGTTATGATTAAAATGATAAACAAACACACACTTTACACAATTATGTACATAAAAATTTAGATGAAAAATTGATTTCAATTGTGAGATGTTGTGATTCGCTGAAAGGGGACAATCAAATGCATATTTGAGACTTGATTTTTGTCTTAAATGTTAACGCGAATTGAACCAATTACACATGTATAAATAAAAAAAAAAAAAAAAACAAACAAAATATATTTGCCAATTGGCAACAAGGCAACTTTGACTGTAAAATATTTTTAAAAATTTAGCAGGATGAAAAATATAAAAGAGCCTTTGACTATTTCCAACGTCATTATTTCATGCGTATACGTATGTCCAATTATTTATTTGAAAAAAAAAAAAATAATAAAAGTTTTTATTTTAGAAATGAAATTTTAATAAATAAAAAAATTTCATTTAATTAATTTTATTTTTAAATTATGTATCTTGAATTTAATTATTAATAAATAGTTTATATTTTTAAAAATACAACTCTGCATCACATTGAGTACAAGTTGATTAATAAAAAAAAAAAAAAAAAAAAAAAAACTGATGTCTGTGGTATTAGCTGGCAGTGCCATTGCCAGTTGTTGCAAATTTTATTTTTCAATTTATTCAATTCAAATAGAAATTGAGAAAAAAAAATATTAATTAGAATTTTTTTTTTTTTTTTTCAATAAACGTACGTATAAATTATACATAATCTACGAGATTTATTCTCGATTAATAAAATATAAATAACAGTCAAGTTGCAATTGTACTTGCATGAAAAATTTGAAAAAAAAAAAAAAGTTTCGATCGAAATATTTCGATAATAGTTTTTTTAAAAAAAAAGAAAAAAATGAATTTTTCATTTATTAATTATTAAGAAATAAATATTATCCTAAGCTAGTGTTTCCAGGAATTTTTAAATAATTATTTTTTTATTATCTATAATGATTTTCATTTAAAATATAAAATTTTCTTTCCTCCTTTTCTTTGTTATATCCTGTTTTTTTTTTTTTTTTTTTTTAACTAGTTTGTAATTTAATCACTGCACATTTTGTAGTCCCGACTGCAGAATGTAAAATTTTTTTTTATTGTTTTTTAATTATTTAATAATAAAGTTAACAGTTTAACAGTTATCTCGTGATAGAATTTATTAATGATCGCATAAATTTTTCATTTTTTAAATGTATTTTTTTAACGAAGAAAAAACGAGAATAATTGTTAACAATTTTGAGGCGTTTTATGACTGAATATGCATCTACACTGGAGTGCATGAATTTTTAATCTTCCAATATGATTTTTTAAATGAAAAAATTAACAATTTTTACTTATTCAATTAATTAAAACTCTTCTGTGGCAAAAATCCATGCTAAAACGCTTTTTCTTTTTCTTTTTATTTAATCAAAGTTTAATGCAATTGATCTCCAAAATTTTTACAGTTATTTTTTCTATAAAATTTTAATTTAAAAATAAGTGCATACATTGTGTGTATTGTTCAGTTTTTGAATTAATTTATCGTTTCAAATATTATTGTGTAAATACATATTAAAAAACAAAACTATAAACTATAGATTATTATAGCTGATAATGTAAACATAATCAATACTGTATTATATTAATAAATGATTTGTGGTATATTACAAAAGAATAAAAAAAAAAACAAAAAGCAAAAAAAAATAATGAAGCGAAATATATATATTAAAATAAATATCTAATAAAATTAGAAATAAAAATATTATTGATTATTGATTAAACGTAAGATTATTGGTTATAAATGTTTGCCGAATAATTTCTAAACATGTTTAATTATCCAGCATAATTATTAAGCTATCACAATACTGAGTAAAACAAATAAAAATTAAAATGAATTTCAATGGCAACAAAATAAAAAAACAGAGACAAAAATTAAGTCCCTCTATTTCTCTCTCGTGCATGTACAATTCCCAAAATGATGATGAAAAAAAAAACAAATATAATGATGACAAAATGGATAATGTAAAAGGCAATTTTACGGTAATAATTATTAAAAAAAAATATAGTAAAAAGATTAAAATTAAATCCTAGAAGTTATCAAACATATTAATTAGTAGACATAGCACTACGCATCAAATGCTGATATATTATAGTGATTTTCAATGAATTTTATGTTCATTATTATTGTTTTCTGTACAAAAATAAAAATAAAAAAATATAATTAATTAATTAATTAAACGATTTCAATCCCAAATTATAATGTGTTATTTCATTATTGCCCTTAAATCCATTTATCAACGAATAATTTATTTAAAATGTTTTTCAGATTTCTACAGAAATTATGAAAATCGAAATGAATAGCAAAAACTTGTCTTTGCTTTTTTCGATAAAAATAATTAATTAAAAATTTCAGATAATTTATATCTTTATAGTGATGTTCATATCTCAATGAATTGCGTAAGCTGAGAGAGGATTTTGTAATAATTTCCAGTCTAAAAAATTAAATTCATGTAAAAATGTTTTATTTTTTCGTTAGATAATTATTCAATTCAAAAAACAATTAAATTATTTTTCATTATTATTAGTACAACTAAAAGTGTATCAGTTTTAATTTGGTTTAAATCTACCCATTAATTATCAATATAAAAACTGCAAAATTAATTTTAAAAAAATTATAAAAATTTCATTTACGACAGTAATAAATTGATGTTAATAAAATTCCATTGGACGGATATAGTAAAACAAAAAATTATTATAAATTTATTATTTTGTTATTTGATTATTGTTAATTGTTTCCAACAATTCTTTGATATTTTCTTTCAGCTCCAAGCCAGTCATCTTGAGACTAACATCCCACAGTTTTTTAGCTCGTTCTGGATCTCGTGCTTTTGTTGATGGTGTTGTCACACTGCATTCTCTAAATTATTCAAACGTAATTATTACTATGGCTATAATTTTTTTATATAAGTAATTGATAAACTTACTTGTAATAGAGGCCAGTTTCATTACCAGCAGCTTCATCAGTCGCACAATGAATTGTTGTTTGTGCACCAAGTTCTGGTGTTTTAATAAATGGTCCTGCAATGTAGCTCCAAAAGAATCTAGCCCCTGGAATAAATGCTGAATCAAGATGACGACCAAGTTCTGTTGAAATAACACCAGGATGCAGTGAATACGTTGTTATTCCTTCGATATTTGCAGCTGTAAAAATTTTTTATTCAATAATAAAATACAATTGAAATGATGAAAATTAATTTACCTTTTAGACGGTTAGCAAGTTCTTTGGTAAATAAAATATTTGCCAATTTACTTTGTCCATATGATTTTAGTGGTGAGTAGGATTTTTCAAGATTAATATCATCAAAATGTATGTCACCACCTAAAGCTGGTAACAGACAATAAGTTGAATGAAAATCATCAAGAATAAATTGATTTAGTATATTTACTAGAATGGGCGAGTGATGATACATTGATGATTCTTGCTGGTGTTGATTTTTGAATTTTTGGTAACAATAATAGTGTAAACAAAAAATGTCCAAGATGATTTGTTTGAAACTGCATTTCATATCCATCTTCGGTTTTCAAAAATGGACACATCATAACACCAGCATTGTTAATGAGAATGTTTATGTTTGATTCAGTTTCGTTTATTGTTTTTGCACATTCACGAACACTTGCTAAACTTGCAAGATTTAATTTGCATATTACCAATTCACCAGGTTCTCCATTGAATTGTTCACGATCTGATCTGTTGATTTACAAAAATTTTAATTAAATCAACTATGAATTTCAAGTTTAAAATGACTTGCAAGTGTTGATTGAAACCAAATCATTAAATAAAATTATTTGTTTGTTTTTTTTTAATACTCACTTTGATGGAGATTTTATTTTAATATCTTCAACAGCTTGATTTGCCTTGATAATATCTCTACATGCCAGAATAACTCTTGCTCCTAATTAAAAAAATAAGAATCAGCTTTTAATTTAATATATTAGTTTTTTTTTTTTTTTCATTCAACAACATTATTATTGCAAAATCATTCCATTTTTTTTCCACTTATTCAACAGATTATAATTGTATAATAATGAATTTTTTATATGAAATTTTTCCACAACAGTATAAATATTTCAAGGCTTTCAATCATTTTTTTAAATATATATTAAAAAAAAAATCATCACTCATACGTTGATTCATTTATTCAACAATTTTTTCGTTACATAATTCTAGAAATCAATTTCAACATGAATAAAATAATAATACTATTTTTATTGTTTAATTTAATTTAAAAAATTTTTGTAATTAACTTTCGAGCTTGTAAAATATTCTTATGTGACAATATAAATATTATAAATTGATTATTTTTACCTCTTCGATAAAGATCTCTTGCTGTTTCTTTTCCAATTCCAGTGTTGGCTCCAGTAATAACAATAGTTTTGCCAACGAGACGTTTTTTACTTTGGCAAATGCGACTAAAAGGCCACATTGTAATATTTATTATTTAATTATTCAACAATACTTTGATCAACACTATAACTGTTAATATTTGTAATCAATTTTTCACTATTCCTCGGCGAGTTTATTTATAAAATTGACAATTGTAATTGTTGTATTTATAAATTAAACTACTGTGCTGTTTATTGTCAGAGTAATATTTGTAAATTGATGAGGATAAATAAAAATAATACACGGAGGCTGTACAAATGACGTTGCTTGTGTAGTTGAAACTTGAAACTTGAATGTACAAATTACGATGCAGTACAAAGTAAAATGTATGAAGAAGCACCGTTATTATCGAGTCTGGTGTTTTAAAATGTAGAAGGGATTTATAAGCGAATAAAATGAGTAGAATATCTGACAAAGATACGAATAATTTACGTCGTGTAAAGTTTCAAAGATTAAATAAAAAATTAATTTTACAGGAAAGTATAGTCGATTTAAGAGTACCCTTCACTTTAAATCAATTATTGTTGAAAAAAACAAATTAAAATATAACTTTTTTTGCTATTTAAAGTTCATTTTTTATCTGAAAAAAAAAAAGGCTTTAATTTCTATTGAATTAGTTGGATATTGAGCTGACAAACATTAGACAGAAAAAAAAAAATATAAAATTTTTTTTTAACAAATTAAACATGAATTAAGTTTTAGGTGAAATTAAAAAATAAATTTTATAAATTTAGTTAACGTTTATCAGCAGAAAAATATTTATCTCTAAATTGTTTTTTTCTTTATAAAAAAAAATTGATTATTATAAGTCGAAGTTTGAGGGAAATAATATATTTAAAAATAGAAAAAAAAAGAAAAAGTTATATTGTAAAAAGCAGCAGACTACAAAAGAAGGTATTTTAAAATTCTACAAGAGATAAACATCATCGTTGATGTTTTTTCTACCTGAGACACCAAACTAGTCGATTGATTATTCTTTTATATATTTTTATTTCGACCTGAAGTCTTACAAAACATGTGCGTCAAGTTTCGCGGCTTCAGTTGACATTGTGAATAGAAACTGCATTTTTCTGTAGTTTTTAATGCATAAAAATACTAAATAAAATTATAAAAAAAACCCAACTCATTTGTGGCTATTGAATTTATTTAAAAATAAATAAAATGTATTCGCGTTGTAAAAATTACTCGACAAGTATCTATCGAAATTTAACAACCGGTTTAACAGTGCCAAAGCCATTTGATAAAATACCAGGACCAAAATCTTTGCCAATTATTGGAACACTATATAAATATCTTCCAATAATAGGTAATTAATTAATTGATTATAATAAAAATTTGTATTTATTTTTGAGCTTTAACTGTGGAAATAATTAGGTGAATATAGCTTCCAAAAATTACCCAAAACTGGAATTAAAAAATACAATGAATATGGATCAATTGTGAGAGAAGAAATAGTACCTGGTGAATTTACTGTATGGATATTTGAACCCGATGACATTGCTGAAGTGTTTAAAAATGAAAATAAACAAAATCCGCAAAGAAGAAGTCATCTTGCTCTTCTTAAATACAGAAAAGATCGTAAAAATGTTTATAAATCTGGAGGTTTATTACCAACGTAATAGTTATCATCGAATTACATGAAATATTATTTGTTAATTATCAAAATAAATGTAATTTTATTTACAGAAATGGAGAAGATTGGTCCAGAATACGAAAAGAATTTCAAAAAGCATTGAGTAAACCACAAAATATTATGACTTACATTGACAAGACTGATAAATCCATAAATGATTTTGTAAAATTATGTGGAACAAAATCAACTAATAATTTGATGCCTCTGTTACATCGTCTGGCCCTGGAACGTAAATATAAACATTTATTTTTTTTTTCTATTAATATTTTTATTGATAAAATGATAAATTTTATTATAATAATTTTTTTGTTGTTGTTATTTTGATTTAGTTACGTGTCTTGTGGTCTTTGATGCATCAATGAACAGTTTTTCACCAAATGAAATGAATGATTGTTCAATAACATCAAAATTAATTAAGGCAACATTAATATCAAATAGCTTAATTCTTTCTTTGGATAATGGACCAAGACTTTGGCGTTATTTTGACACACCACTTTATAAAAAATTTTGTAAAAGCCAAAATTTTATAGAAAAGTTTGTTTAATTTATTTAAAAATCTTTGGAGTAAAATTAACAATACACTTTTTTGTTTTAAATAAAATACTCAGTATTTTTAGTCAACAAAATATAATAATTATTTATGAAATTTAGAAATATATTTTCTATTATTTTTTTATCATCATGTTGATGATTTTTCTAATGTTTAAATTTACCTATCAAATGAAGTTCTATTCAAGTTTAATTTATTTTTTTACTGTCAATTTTACTCCACATAATTTGATAAATAAAAAATAATTTAAATTAATTATCTTTTAAAGAACTGCAGTTGGAATGGTAGAAAGTAAAATAAAAAAAATTAAAGAAAATAAAGATGACAATGAAGAGTCTCTTCTTGAAATATATTCGAAAAATGATAGTCTAGATTTCAAGGATATTGTTGGAATGACCTGTGACATGCTTCTTGCTGGAATTGACACAGTAAATAACAAAAAGAATAATAATTTAATCTTTACGTTTTGATAATTTAAAATTTGTATTTCAGTCAGCATACAGTCTAGCATTTTCTCTGTACCACTTGTCGAATAATGAGCAAGCTCAGCAAAAACTTCATGAAGAAGCTGTTAGACTAATTCCAAGTCTAGATGATGCTGTGACAGCTGCAACTCTTCGTGATGCAACGTACACCAAAGCTGTTATGAAAGAGACATACAGAATGAATCCAATTGCCATTGGTGTTGGTAGAGTTTTAACGACTGATATTGTCCTCAGTGGATACACCATACCAGCTGGAGTAATTGATAAATCATTTGTAATTTTTTAAACAATTTCAATCATTAGACTTAAATGCTGTAAACATTTTTTTTTTACAGACAAATGTCGTTACACAAAATCAAGTTATATCAAGGTTTGAAAAATATTTTTCTAATCCAGATGATTTTAAACCTGAAAGGTGGATGAGAAATTGTGTTGATAAAGCTCAAAATTTACATCCATATTTGGTGTTGCCATTTGGACATGGATCTAGGTCTTGCATTGCAAGAAGACTTGCTGAACAAAATTCACAAATGACTTTATTAAAAGTATGTAATTTATTTTTCTAATACTTTTATTTGTTTGTTTTATTTGTTTAATAATAATGGGTTTTATTTTTAACAGATTGTACGAGCTTATAAGTTGGAATGGAAAGGCCAATCATTGGAGTTTGATTCTCTTCCCATCAACAAACCCACTTCACCTATTAATATTAAATTTACACCTTATCAGCAATAAAAAAAATTTTATATACCAAAAAAATAAATATGTTTGTTGAATTTTATTATATTCCAATGAATATTTAATTAACATATGTTTATTTTTAGTTTTCTACTGAACAATATATTCGTTTTTAATTGATGTTTATTTATATTTTTTCATGACTTTAATATTAACCGATTTTTTTCCAAGATGATTCAAATTGTAGGAAATTAAAACTTCTAAATAGTGTAGATAATTAAAAGTCAAAAAATTAACTCGCCTATTTTTTAAATATTTAAAAACTGATGAGAAAAATTGACGTTAGAAAATAGCATTATTCTATTCATTTTATATTATAGCTTGTCACAGTTAAACTTTAAACTACTCGGCGAAATTTTATAAAAAATTGACCGAGAATACTAGATATATCAAAGAGTATGTGGTTAAATTTTTTTTTTTTAATCTTTATTCGTTAATGAGTAATTAATTTTTAAACTTAGGAGATTTTTAGTTTAACTCGTAAGGTCAGCTGTACCTGATAGAAAAAGCTATTGTCATAGAGAAACCTATCCCCCACTCTGTCTACAATAATAGATGCCTAAATTTGTCCTAGAAAATATTCAACTATGTAGAAAACTGGTGTGTTGTCTGTTTATTTATTTTTCTAGCGTCATTTCATCATCTAATCTAGCCAGTCATTCAGTTGTTAAAAAATATTCAACTAAAAGTGTTTAAATCTTTATTTAATTATTTTTGTTTCAATTAAAATTAGTTAATAAATAACAAGTGTAATTTTTAAATTCAAAATGCTTGTTTATAATTATAAAAAAAATATAAATTTAATTATTTATCGATTTTATACAAACAATAATTTAAAAGTCAAGCCATTTGAAGAAATCCCTGGACCAAAGTCTTTACCATTCATTGGCACACTTTATAAATATTTTCCACTGATAGTTAAGTAATTTAAAAATATATTAATTAAATTATTAGAACAAAAAATCTATTGAAGATTAAATTTTCAGGTGAATATAGTTTTAGTAAAAATGTACACAAATCTGAAAGAAAAAAATACGAAAAATATGGATCAATTGTTTGTGAAGAAGTCGTACCAGGTGTTAAAAGAGTATCATTATTTAGACCAGAAGATATTGCCCATGTTTATCAAAGTGAATTTGGAAAAATTCCACATCATAGTAATGGTGTTGCTGCAATTGGAAAATACAGAAAAGACAACAGTACTGTATTTAAATCGGGTGGTCTTCTACTTGCGTAATAATTGTTCTTTCAAATAATTTTTATCTGTTAAATTATTGTCAAAAATATATTTTAACTAAGCTATTAATTTTCCTACAATAGAAATGACGAAGAATGGTCAAAGCTACGTAAACAGTTACAAAAAAAATTGAGTAAACCCCAAGATATTGTTTATTACATTGATAAAATTGATAAGGTCGTCAATCAATTTGTAGAATTGTGTGGAAAAAATAAATACGACGACGTCTCTCCTCTGCTATCTCGTTTTTATCTCGAAGGTATAAATAGAACTTGTTTTTTGTTTTCTTAAAAAAAACAACGACAACAACAACTTGAAAATATATG
>JAPYYR010001725.1:0-13388 GCA_030523065.1 Aphidius colemani
TACGAGATAGTAACATTTAGTGTCAAGGGGTTATCCACTTTATGTTGTGAAAATTTGCTAATTTATTGGCTACCTCATCTACGTCGTGAACAAGCCATTAACACCTTATCTACAATTTTAAATCTACTTTTACGTTCTTTTTATTTTTTATTTTCCATGGTTTTTTAATTTATTTTCAGTATCTTTTTATATGTACTTTTATAGCTTGTTATTTATGCAGCTCATTGAACTTTCATAAACTAAAGAAAAAATTAATCAAAAATAAATATATATTTAATAGAAAAAATATGAACTCTTCAGGTGAATGAATCAATATGCTACCTGATATTTCACTCAGCTATAACAAGACCTAACATTTTATTTTTAAACTATATTTTTTACTCTTTCGACTTCAAGTGATATAAACTTCTCTTCAAAAAAAAAAAAAAAAATAATGAAGAATTCATTACATTAATTATTTATTTACTCGACATTTACTTGCATTATATATATATTTTTGGTTGAAAAGAAAAAAAATTATTGTTTTAAGGGTAAAGTACTTAGCTTATTTACATTTATAATTAACTTGCTTCTCATTAACTTCTCACTATCTGGAAACTTGGATTAAATCATCAGCTCATAGTTTTCGTCTTCAATAAAATTCAGAATAAACTTTATTTTGAATTTTATTTTTACTTTACTTCTTACCTCTTTTTTTGTCTGTATTTTCTTTACTTTTTATTTTATTTTAGCACACAAGTGCCTCTAGCTTTTCTACAACTCCCTTGATTGTGGCTACACTTTTTCTGATCTTTAGCCACAGGCATTCACGGTCGTTTAACACGGGCACAAATAAAAGACTGCACAAACGAAGGAAAAAGTGGTTGATGGAATACATCGAATTTCAAAAATGCTTTTCGAATCATTTAAATTCGCTTTTTTTTTTCATCCCAAATAAACGTTCTTTTTTTTTATGGACGAGGTTTCGAAAAAAATAAAAAAAGCTTATGAATTGTTGCATGAAAAATTACAGTCTATTGTTGAGTTGTAAAATGAGGATGAAATTCGGTTTGTGGTATAAATGGAGCAACATTTACTGAAATCGATGTGACCACATTTATTCGTTGTATTTATGCGGTGAGTAGACATCAATGTTAAAATAAAAAATATTATATTTATGATGTCTATGCACACGTGTACCTTGTCTGTTTTATTTTGCATAGTGGTGTGGAATTTTATGCTCTAATTATAGTTATACCAAATTATTTTGCGAGAAAATACCGACTAGAAAATGTTTTTCACAAATGTTACAGCTATAGAATTGTATGAATTTATTTGATTTTCTTTTTTCATTTAATATAACTGGTTGTGTATTTATTTGAAAAAAAATATATATATTAATTTAAATAAATGTCTTACCTGAATGATACGTGATTTATTGAGAATTGTATTACCAGCTGGCTGAAAACGTTCCATGTCACGAAGTATTCCCCTGACACCAACGTCGTCTGCATCGACTAGACGAAAAGCGGTGATATTGACAAAATTGTACTTGAAATCCTCGAGATCGAATGTTTCAATATCCTACAACAGATATTTCAATTTATATTTTTCAATTTATTTTTCTTCAATTCAACGACTCAATGATCATTTATATATTTTTTATAATTAAATATTTGTATTTTACTTACAAAAGTTGTGAAGAGGTAGTGATATTTGTAGTCATTCATTTGCAATTGTAGTATCTAAAATTATAATTTAATTAATATGAAAAATATAATTTTTTATTGATTTAAAAAATTAATAAAAATAAATATTTACCATGCGTAAAAAATGATGCATATTTTCTGGTTTAGTGTCGACAATTAGGTTGCATATTTCTTTGCTTTTTATATCACTTAGAACCTGTCTGTAACTATCTGGATCTGCCTGTCTAAGGACCACATCAAGAGCTTGATTTGATCTAACTAAATCTCGTAACTTGATGAATCCTAAAATGAAATTTCAAACATTTATTTATGAATTTATAAATTCATAAAACTAAAGCAAATATTTTCATCTTAAAATTATTCAAAAAAATAAAGCAATTGTACATAAAGAAAAAAAATTTTTTTTTTCCTCCATTCTTAAAAAGCCTTCTGCTAGTAAAGCTCTAGTATGATAAGAAAAAAAATAAAATAAATTTCACGACGATCGTTAAGTGAGTATGGGAAACCTGTGAACGGCCATTCGTGTTTTCCGATGAAATCGATACGTTGGTGGTATAGTGCCAGAGTAATCAAGGTATCATCTTAACATGTGGGTCTTCTTTGCTTGGTATATTTTCGATCACTCGTCATATATATATATAGATATATATATTTTTACGAAATAGTTGGTCGACAACTGAGTGGGTAAAAAAATAGTAAAGTGACAAAATCGAAGGTAAGAAGCAGCTGAGTACTAGTCCTATGACCCTGTTGTGTCGAGAGGGTGATATACCTCAAGGGAATTGTGACTACAATTTCATTTCATCCGACCAAAATGAACTTTCTTTTTTCTTTCTCTAACATTTTCGCATTCTCACATTTTTTTTTATATCCAGCCACGTCTCAACAATCGAAATACTCTCGATACTTTTTTTTTTATATATATTTTTTTTCCAGGGTCTTATCGAATCCTCTCTAGTCTTCATTGGCACTACGGTGATACTACTAATCGGTGTCTCTTTTCAACCCACCTAAAACTCTTTGTTTTATATCTATTTTTTATTTTTTTTTTTCACAGAAAAAAATAAAAGTTGAGAAAACTACAAACAAAGCACTTGAAGAAACTTTTTATCAAGTTCGATTTACACTAGCCACCGATGGGATTACTTTAAAATATTTCAAATATTTGATAAAATGTTAAATTATAATTTTCAGATTAATTTAAACTTTTTGATTAAAAATTAATGGACTGAATACTAAATTTTATATTAATTTAAATATTTAATAATTTTCTTGACTTGATGAAGAAAAAAAAAAATAAATTAACGTTTAATTACTGAGGTATAAAAGTCAAATTTAAATAGTATTTATAATTTATTGCTGATGTTGCAATTGTAAGCTTTATCATTGTAATATTGAATTAAAATAAATAATAATGGCATTCGATGAATAATAGATTTAATATTTAGCATATAATAATTTTTTTTTTTTCAAAAGAAATAACTGTATTTCATTTTCACTTGGCAAATATTATTGATCAATTTAAAATCGTGAAAAAAAATAAAATAAAATTATTAAAAAAATGATAAAATTGTCAAATAATATGAAGGTAACCTGGTGATAAATAAAAGCAACGTATAAATCCAACTGTGCCAGGTTTTTCGTGTTGAGGAAAAACGTCTGAGATAATTGGCTGAATCGTCCATTTGGTTTGGCAACAATTTCGAATGAAAAAAAGTAAAAATAAAATGTCGGGTTTGGTTTGCAATAAAGAGACAGATAATTTCTCTTGGGACTATCTTAGATACCATGGTGTCACGGAAAACTACGATGCACTTTCCCAATTTATACACCACAAATCTTATAATCTATCCATTTTGTATTTTATAAAAAAAAAAAAAAAATATGTTCAATTCTTTTTAATGATGATATTAATCGATCATCTCTGCAAGCGTGATTTTTATATTTTTTTTTTTATAAATAATATAAAAAAAGGACTTTAATATTCTAAAGGTTATCTTGTTATCTTTTTTCGTCAAAATGTTTTCAATCTTTTAAATCATTAAAACTTAAAAAATAAATACTAATAAAATGAGGTCAACGAATTTTAAATTGATTTTTTTAACTTAATGTTTTATTAGTAAACGAGAAGGCCAAAGACAAGGTGTGTTTTGCACGACGTTAGTTAAAAATAATATTGAATTATAAAAAATGTATAAAAATACATTTTCGATTTGTTTAAAAATTTCGTTTTTATTAAATTTAATTTCAATAATTGCTTGTGAACATTGTCAAACTTCTGGAAATGGTTTTAACGTTTGTGAAAGATCAGATTTACTGGTATCTGTTGATGAGATAAGTCATAAAAACAAAGATTTACCAAATGCTGCAAAATTGGTTTTTAAAGAATCAAGACTCAAAGGCATTGCTGCAAATACATTTGCGGATAATATTTCAATTTCCGAAATTGAATTGTCTTTTATGAAAAACAGTGAGATCAGTCTTAATGAAGATTCCTTTCGAGGTTTAAAACAAACACGAGTATTAAAAATTAAATCAGGCTATATTCCACCCGTTGATAATTTATTTAAACCAATTGAATTATTGACTGAACTAGAATTGATTGTTAACGAAAATCATCCGACTCTTCAAATAGTTCTGAGACATCTTGGATATTTAAAAACTTTAAAAATTCATAACAGCATATTGAATCGTGTCAATGCTGATTTGTTATCATCAGTATGGTACGTATCAACTTTGGAAATTAAACAAAGTAATATTTCTGAAATTGAACCGAAAGCTTTTTCTTCGGCACCACTTCCATTTTGGCTAACGACTATTCGATTGCATGACAATAACTTGCAACATCTTTGGCCTAAAACATTTGAAGATCTTAATCATCTTACGACACTTGAAATAACCGGAAATAATTTAACAACAATTAAGTACAATGTTTTTAATGCTTTGCATAAATTACAACAACTTGATATCAGTCGTAATGCAATAAAATATATTGAATTGAGAGCATTTGAAGGATTAAATCTTCAGTCGTTAAATCTAGCAAAAAATGATTTAAAGATCATCATGCTTGGAATGTTTGGAGGGCTTATCACTTTTCATCTTGATCTTTCTCGAAACCCTGTGATTGAAGTTGAACGTAATGCATTCAGGAATACCACGATTGAATTTATTTATACTAGTAATATGGATTGGCTTGTCAGTTGGTCTGTTCATGGTATAGCAAAGACAACAAAAATTATGACATCATTATCTTTACAATAAAGAAAATATGTTTTTTTATCGTTTTGAAATTATCGTCCGATACAATTGGGTCGTAAAAATCATCAAAAAGCTATAAAAAATATACCAACGATTATAAAACACAAAAAAATATTGTCAACAAATTAGCCTCCAGGCCAATTTGCTCATTTCTAAACTTCTGTTTCGAAACAAAAATATAATCAAGTTGAAATTTTACTTTTTTTTCTCCTAACTAATAAGAACTATTAATTTAAAAAAATAATTTGCAATTGTTAATAATTGAATTGGATTAAATAAAAATAATAAAATATATTAAATAAAAAATTAAAGCAAAAAATTTACTTGAATTTCATGATGTTGTAAATATGTAAATATAAATAAGAAATGATCTTATTTTTTTATATATTTTTTTTTACCTTGAAAGTCACGTAGAAAAGTATAGGCACTGTCATTTCACTACATTGTATTTATTGGTAAGTAATGGAGCAGACAAAAATTCATTGAAAATTCAAAAAGCGTATGAAACAACAACTGAAAAAAAAAATAATCATCGAAATATTGGTCTGTTTTTGCCAAGTATTTTTGACAGAATTATTAGTCCCTTCGACACAATATTAAACAAAGTTATTTACTATGAAAAAAAATATATTTCTCATATCATTTATTTATTTTTTTCGAGCATGAATTTATTCGTTTTTATATCTATATTGATTTTATTTTAATCTTATTTTCCTTTTTTTTTCAACAACCACAAAAATGTCATAGCAAAAGAAGAAGATTCAAAAGTATACTCGAAAAAAACTAGAGCAACAGCAGCAATTTTATTTTTCGTTTGAAAGCATTGTGCATTCGTTTTTCGTCGTATTGGAAATGACATATGAAATCTAGTGTATTTTCATGTTCTCCATGCACATCAAAATACAGATGGTGTGTATGAAATCGATAAACTTGTCAATAAAATTTACCTACAAAATGATTTTACATATAAGAAAAAAAGTCTCTCGAAGACCGAAAAATAAACAGAAAGATTTAATAAAATTTTGATAAATAAGTATGATTTTTTTTCATGGATTGTGCACTTTATCAGAAAGACAGTGGTAATCATTGTCAACTCCCTTTGGATATAAGGTCATAAAATCTAATCCCTTCTACGATTTTTCCCTTCGAATATAATAAAATATATATGCTCTATCTCGGTAATACAACGTTGAGCTAAGTTCTTTAGTACGAGAGAAAATCCTCATGAATAATATTCAATTTCCACAAGTGATATGCACGTTAAACAACATCAATGCTTTGCAGGAAATAACAAAGAATAAACTGACTTGGAATTATTGGTAAGAATGAATCAAGCCTATTTTATATGTAAATAAATAAATTTAAAAATCTAATTTTATCAAACAAATGAATCAACTATTTTTTTCTTTTTATGTACAGAAAATTGTGGAGGTTTGAATGATGCATTCAGTTGCATCAAAATAAATTATGGTTTAAATATGAAGTGTAAGTCTTCAGCACACGTTTAAATATTTTTTTTTTCTCAGTAAAAAATAACATTGGTAAATTAAATTTACCAGAGTCTTTAATGTTGTTTAATAATTTTTTTCAAAAATATTCAATAAAAAGCATGAATTTACGATTGACATTTACATTTAATTTGAATATTTACTTGAAAATTATTTATATAATATATCATCAAGTATATTTTATTGTATTTAACGTTGCTGTAAAATTTTTAAGTTAAAATGAAAATTTTATTTATGAGCGTACAGATTGACGTGATGATTTTTTTATTTTTTTGCGTTTACTACCAGCAAAATATTGGCAAGGTCAAAGTTTAGTTATGAAACTTTAAATTCATGTTTACTCATCTAAAAACTTATTGAAGTTAATCTTCACTTGGAATATCTCTTTTTATGCCCTTGGCAAAATTGTAAAAAAACTTTTATGATTAAGGATAAATTAAATAATAATAATATTAAAAAATTTAAATAGTAAAACAATTAAAATTGTAGGTAAATGAATTTTAATCTGGATTTAAAGTAAAAGTGATTTGAAAAAAAAAATTGGGAAATGCTGTATATTTTTTGTGTTGATAAATTCCGTATATGAAAATAAAAAACGATAACAATTAATTTTAACTGATCTAAATGACAAACTTTGATATATTATTCGATTTTTAAAAAAATAATAAAAAGAAATTTATTTTAGTAAATATTTTTTAATAAACCAAACAAAAACTGAGAAAGATAATTACAACAAAACTCGAATAATATTTCAAAAAGTTTAAGATAAAACTTTGAGGGATTATTCTCCAACACTTTAAACAAAGTTGTATGAATGATTTTGTTGTTAAAGGTTAAGTACTAAGGCTTTGCAGTTAGCATATCTGGATTTGCTAACAGAATAACATGTGAATGTGAAAATTCTTTAACCAAAAGCTATCACATCCTTGTCAGACTATTTTCTCACAATCTCACCTCGAAAATTTTGTCTGACACAAATACTTAAAAATTGCAATTGCATAAAAATTTTACATACATAAATAACTGGATTATGCGTAACATGAGCTCTATAAATTCAACCTGGATAAACCAATTTTATCTATCCTCAAGTAAATAATACGAAAACAAATAAAGAAATATGCGTTGAAACAAAAAAAATAAAAATATATATAAAATAATATAGATAAATATAAAAGAAAGAAAAATAAAAAAATTTGCCAGTTCGTGTTGGGAATTTGGAACAGGTTGGACAAGTATCTAACGTGTATGTACGAGTTTTGTGATCCGGAAAATACACTGGGATCTCGTAAATTTTCAAGCAATGGTATGAGGGATTTCCGAGGGTGGACGTTTTAATCGACGTGTATGATTCCATCGGTTGCTGGAGAAAAATAAAATAGAAAAATAATAATAAAAAAAACCTTGTGGCTTTTTAAGGAAACTCATTTCTTACTACATTTTTTAAAATTTTCATTTATACTTTTTCATTATTCTTTATTTCCGTTTATTATCGATGAAAAAAAAAGAAAATATATTTTAATAATAAAAAAAAAATAAATAAATAAAGTGAAATATATAGTTTAATGATTATTTTTTTTTTTGTCGAGTAGAAAATTTATAATTTATGATGAAATTAAATTCTATCGTAAAATCAAATAATAATGTTTTCTCTGATATTTTTAAATGACATCATTATGTCTTGTTGAGAAGCCAGGGTCTTAACAAAGTCAATCTATATTTAACTCATAGCAAAAAGAATCTTTGAAAGCTTTTCACGATACTGCTGGTGATATTGGAAAAGAAAAATAAAATGAATAAATAATTCTTCAATTATATATTTGTTTCTTTTTCCTTCCCAATAAAAATTCAAGAATTTTAAATTTTTCAAAGAAGAGGAAAGAATATTAAAGATGAATTGATCAATATTTGGTTTTATAATAAAGATACTTTCTTAGAATACCAATCAAGGTGATGAAAGCACATCTATATTGCTTCTTTTTTTTTTTTCTTAATAAACTGTCATACCGGTCTTATGAATATTCATTTTTCGATACGATTACGTTATCAGGGTGGTTATTGAACTTGAAGAATCCACTTTTCTCATCACTATATATGAATTGGGTATGCTGTTATGTTTTTTTTTTTTTTTCGTCAAGCATGAACATCTATAACGACACCAGCACATTCCAGATATTGAGGGTGGAAAGAAGAAAAAATAAAATTATAAGAAAATTGAGTGTAGTGTAGGATGTGTTGAGAAATTCTTGAATGAATCGATAAAACTGAAAATATTATAATGAGGATGAAAGAGGGAAAATAATAATAATAATAATAAATTATTATACATAAAATAAATGGAAAAAAAAAAAAAAGTAAATAAAAAACAGCGAGGAATGAAAACAGTTTAAAACTCTGTGGTAATCATGATGATGAAACAATAAGCAGAGTGTTTAGTTAATCAGATAGATAAAGTTTTTAAAACTTTTAAATTAACCATAAGTTATTTTTAAATTAACTATTAAAGTTAATTCTATTATTAATGACAAATAATATTAAGCTATAAATTTTAATTAAACCTTTAAACTCTTCTTCTTTTTAAAAATTTATACTGTCACAATTTGATAATAATAATAAATGAAAATAAAAAAAAATAACTCACCATAATCATCTTCATAAATAATTGCAACTTTTGTCCAATTAAGAAAATTCATAACGTCTTGATAGGCAGCATTGAGCAAAGCTTGTGCGGGATGCAGATTGATACTGAATTCTTTAGCCTCAATGTCAAGATCCAGCCTGACTTCAAGATGTGGAATATCCAGTGCGTCGCATATACTATGAATGTGCTGACCAAGAATTGAATCAGATGGTCCAAAAACTGCTTGAACACCAAATTTAACTTGTTGACAGGCTGAAAAAAAATCACACAAATTAATAATAATCAATAGTTTGAATAAACGATTTTAATTTTAAATTGTGCTAATAATTTACATTCGATAATTGTGCTATTAAATATAATATATTATTCACGTGAATAACAATATTTTATAGAGCATTAATAGCACTACTCGTATAAATGAATGATAAAAAATACCATTAAAGCCTGGATGTTCCAGGGATTTTGTGTTCAGTTGTACAATCAATGGTACTCCCTGAACATCATCATTATTATAAATCCAGTATTTGAAATAACCTACTCGTCGTAATACCATTTAGCCTACAATGAAAATTCCGAGTGCATTAAATTTATCAACTAAAAACCACTGAATAGTGTTCAATTTAATAATAAAAAATAATTCAATTACATCAAGAGAGTGATGGAATGATTGCATAAATAACTTAATGGATATGTTTCATGTGTTATATTTATTATTGCTTTTTGAATATCAAAAAAACCTTGATTCCATTAGCCAAACTGTGTGTAAAACAATTTATGTTTATCAATATATTGCAACTATGTTGAGATAGCTCCTTTTGAGATTATCATGAAACCAGAAGGATTTTATATGATGTCATTTATTGCACAATGAAGCTTATCTTGGATAGTTGGAAAGGTCGTTAGGCCTCGTTTACGATGACAACATTAACTTGTAGGATCTTTGGATACTTTTTTTTTTATTTTCGATTATATACAACTTGCTATATCTTTCCGGCATTTTCCACATTATAAAATAATTTTTTTTTTTGTTTATTTTAATAAGATATGTTGATCATTAGTTATTCATAAAATTGGACAATGAAAAAGTTTTAAACTTTTTAAAAAAAAGAGTATTAAAGACGAAAAAAGAAGAAAGGTTAATAAAATAGTAAACTGACAAGTGTAATCCTGAAGAAATGATAAAACTGTCTGAGCTTTGTAATTCTTTTTATAAAAGAAAGCTCATTGTTTCCATCGGTCAGTTGCAAACTTGATCATCCTTTGTCAGAAAAAAAAAATCTCATTGTATATTATAAGCCAAAAAAATATTTTTTATCAAGACATAGTGATCAATTTTAGGCATCATATTTGTGCTAAAATTGTATAATATATGACAGTGTTTTAGATCGATTTGATAGGTCAAAATTAATTGATACAATGTGCATATCAAATGAAGAAAATTTAATCAGCCCTTCATTGTGGTTGGTGTTCACAATGAACATGTAGACAGGGAATAAAACAGAATAATCAATTCATTTGTTATTGACATGATGAAACACCTGGGTTAATTCTGATAAGTCATTTTATATTTTTTTTCTCTGTCAATAATTATACTTCTCTCTCAGTCTCGAAACAAAGATATGGTTTTCAATTTTACATTGAGTAAATTAAGGAAATGGAATTGACTGAACAATGAATTTACAACTGTGATCCTTTAAATATGCAAATTGAAATAAAGTTTCATTTCATTGAGATACTGGGCAGTTTTTTTATTATACAAATTTATTTTTCTTTTCAATTGTCAGTCAACATCATTATGATCATGTTAGTTTGCTTTTTTTCTTCTATTTTTTTGAGAATTATTACGAGTGTATCATGAAATAACATTACAGTACAACAAAGCACCTTGTATATGTAGAAACATTTGTGGTAATAAAATGTTAAAACGAGAAGGCATTTAGAAGTAAAATAAAAATGTAAAAAAGCAACAAACGAGTTAAAGAGATGAATAAAAATACAAAGGGAATAAAAAGTAAGCCATGTTTGTTTACGATCTTTTGCGTGGCAGAAAAAAAAAAAAGAATCACAGTGGATGATGCTGGATTGCATAAAATAAATAATAAAGTTAATGTCTTTAACCACCAATGCTGTTGTTGCCAAGACAACGATCTATATTTGCTGTATGAATGACTACATGTGTAATGTCTTCATGAGAAATATTTCGAAATTATTTTCTATGCTTTTAAATTTTATGATAAAATATCTCTAATCGAACGACTCAATTTATTATTAGAGAAATATAAATCATCTATTTAAATTGTAGTTTTTTTCTCTCTTTTTTCAGAGATTAACATCAAAAGTTGGTAGATAACTTGTGTGAATTTATTTATAGATAAAAAAAATACGATAATAGAAAAGAAAAAATAAAAGAAGAAAAAAAAAAATTGAACATCAAAGTTAAATCCAAGGATATTCCTGTTGATTCAATTGGAAAAATATGTTGTAAGGATTCTCTGAAGAAAATCAATCTTATCTCTTTGTGGGGCATTATTTCATTGGTCACATATACTTGTGTAACGCAGGACTATAATTTTTTTCTTTGTGATAAATGAGATAACAAAAGTGCTGAAAAAGAGCATTGAGTATACGCCACTACACGGTTTTAAAGAGCTCTTAAAGGTGTTTCCTCACTTTCTATATCTACACTTGGTCACTTTCTTTGGGCTTTTAAAGACTTTTCGTATCTAACAGCTTCAAATAAATGTGAGTGCTATGATTTTATTACTAGTTTTTTATTATACCAAATGAAAATGTATACGAAAATGTAAATGTAATGTTATTTTATTTTATTTCAACTGTAAGTTATGTCTTCAGTTCAAGTAGAATCTTTTGATATGATCATTTTTTCTTTTGTAACACATTTGAATTAATTAATAAATTATTTTATTTGTGTAATTTATTTTGTGTAGTTTTTGATTTTAATTTTAAATTTTTATCTCGTTTATTTTTTGGGTATTGAGATTAGAATAAAACATAAGTATTTTGGCCAGGAAGAATGAAACTCACTGTATTCATATAGTTACTCGAAAAGTATATAAAAAAAAAAGAAGTAAGTACTACTTGAGCTATGGCTTGACTACGATAGATTTATAGCCTGAAAGTCTTCTCATTGGTACAATGGATGCATCCGTGAATTTTGTAAACTAACATACAAGCGAACATTCGCTTAGACATATTCAAGCATAAAAAGATAGCCGTTATTTTATGCCAAGAATAAACTTTACTATATGGTTATCTTTTTCGAAAACACTCAGCTACTGTATAACAAAACTTAATTGCATTAAAAAATATTGTTTACTGTATATTTAAAAAAAAAAAGAAAATCTAGTTTTTTTAGTTGATGATAATTCATCACTGTCAATGTTAAAGAAGCACTTTAATTTTCAACTGAAGTTGATTGTTAGCTCTGTGTATATTTTGATGACTCTAATAAATTACTGAATCTATTGATCCGTTAAAGTAACCATACACTTTTAGGAGATTAAACAATTGATGATCGAATAACTCAATATTATTTCACTAATTTAACTAACTATTGAGACAAAAACAATCTTATATTTTACCAAGTAACATGCAATTATTATAAATTCATCTAATTTTATTTTTAATTTATAATTAACCATATAAATATTCATAATTTATAAATTAATTAATGACAAGAGCTTTTTTTTCAAAGATGATAATTTCAAGATATTTTTTTAATACTTCAGACTTTTATATAATTTCAAAGTTAGATAAAGCACGTGTTTGATAATGAATTTAAAAAAAAAAATTGCAGCGTAGTATATTCAATGATAAGAGAAAAAAAAAAATAGTTATTATCGAGGTTGAGTGAAATTTGAATAGGCTGAGGCCAACTGGATGTTACCTAACACATTATATCAACACATTGTAATGTAATCTTTGAGCACTTGATTTGACAACAGCTTTATACTTGAAATGTATATATGCACTTAAGAAACGTCGACAAAACATCAAGTGTTTTCATAGGTATGCTTGGAGATATATATCAAGGATCATATGTATGCAAGGTGGTAAGCTAAAGTGGGCAATTTTGCAAAAGCTTGATCTCACTGGAGAATGAGCTGAATGAGAAAATGAAGTAAAAGACTGGTGATATCATGATGGGTACGTTATCTATATGAACACGTCACATACCAGAGCACCACATTTGAAATAGACACGATCTGGTTATTATTCATCGTTCATTGTTGAGTTTGCAAAGTGTACGTATTTTGTAAAATTGTATATATATAT
>JAPYYR010001726.1:0-22413 GCA_030523065.1 Aphidius colemani
AAATCAAATGTGGGAAAGATTTACTTTTCAAGGCAGCTATAAATGGTTGACTATACTTCCTGAATTGATTAAAAATTATAATCATACAAAGCACAGAACGATAAAGATGAAACCAAAAGATGTCACTAAAATAAATGAAAAGGATATATTAAGGAAAATATATCATAATCATAATTTAATGTTTTGTGCTACACCGAAATTAAAAAAAAAATTTAAAATCGATGATAAAGTGAGAATAAGTAAATACAAAAAAATTTTGGAAAAAGGCTCCCAATTGTACTACTGAAGTTTTTACAAATAAAAAAGTATTGAACGCAATAACAATAACTTACAAACTTGCTGACTATGAAGATAACAATGTTGAAGGATGTTTTTATCAAGAAGAACTGAGTTCAGTACGTTATCCAGATGTATATCTTATTTGAAAAAATTATAAAAAAACGTAAAAATGCAGTACTTGTACGATGGCTGGGTTTCGATCCTGAACATGATACATGGGAAAACGCATCGGATATATAAACAATTATTGTAAATAGAATGAGACAAAAATTTGAAATAAATAATAAAAAAATAATATTTTGTGATGAAATTTATTTATTTATTGAACATAGTGTCTATGAGCTCAAACCGATTTTCTAATCATCAATTTTTGTTTTTTTAAAAAAAAAAAAAAAACATTTTAGAAATTGCAAAAGTGTGAAAAAAATTTAATCGAAAAAAATTAAAACCATCAGGATCTTTATTTTAATAATATGTATGAATAAACAAAAATTGATCTCATTCTGTCAATATGTTATGCACAAAAAACGTTGTTGAAAAATGTTACTGACCGAAAAAGTATAGCTTCCCCTTGGGCTAGCTCATTGTACTCGGAGTTCTTGTTAAGGCCTAGTTAGTTTTTCCCCTGCTTTATTCTATTGATGGCAAGTAGGCCTGTTTCTGCTGCTTTCTTCTTAGCGTCGCTCTTGTTAAATCCTCGCCCTAAGTGCTTCTGTGCGCTGTTATTGAAGTTGAAGCTTACTGTTCTCGTCTACCGTCTGGACCTGTACGTCCTGCTTCTTTGTACAGCAGTTGTATTCTTTTCTTGTATTTCCTGAGCTGCTCTTGTAGATTTTATATTGAGTTTCTTTCTCTCTTCTTCTTCTTGCTCTACCGCGTCTGACATTTGATCTTCTTCATCTTCTGTGTCTATTGTTGATGTTGCTTTGTTTTCTTCCTTCTCTATTTCTTAGACACTGTTCTTCAAGTTCTCTACTATTACAGTTTCTGCTTCTAAGTCTACTTTATCTTCTGCTTCGTGGTCCTGTTTTTTTTTTCGCTGTCCCCTTCTTGTTGTTGAACTGCATGCTGCTGTCGTGCTGGTTTGTTTTCTTTCTGGTGTTCTTAGCCATGTCCGTGTTTTTGGTGTTGGTATGTTTTCGCAGAGTTCGCTCAATCTCTGTCTTATTCGAAATTCTAATTTTTCTGTGCAGGCTTCACGTGCTGCTTCCTTGGTTCTCCTGGCTTCGGCCACCGTTATTCCTCCGATCTCCATTATGCAGATGATCTGCCCGCTACCATCGACGATGTACTTCTCTTCTGTTTATAACTCGTAGGTCACGGAGTCTTTTCCGTAGCTAATGTCTCCGATTCGAATTGGCTGAATCTGTGTTAGTGTTAGTGTTAGCGAATTACGTTCATGTTTTTTTTTAGGGAATTTTAATTTCCTATTGTTTTCGCTTTTCATCTGGACCCCACCCCTCCCCCCTCCCCCCCCCCCACTTCCCCCCCCCCTCCCTAAATCTGGTAAATATGAAGGAAACATAGTAAAATAATCAACGAAAAATCACTGAATATAAAGAAACAATAGACTAAATGAAATTAAAATTCCCCCGCAGGGAAAGCACAGTTGCTTCAGCAACTGTATTAATAATTTTTTTTTCTCGTGTAGTGTTTTTTGTTAATCAAGGTAACCTCCTCTCGGTTGATTTTGATCAGTACTGGGTGTAGACGTGTTGCTGTGTGTGCTCTCAGGATATAACGGTACTGAAGGATATATCTGTGCCTGTAGTTCTACTGCTTCTTCTGCTTCTTACGCGAGTTGTTCAGCTCTACGGTAATGCGCTTTTTTTTCGTGGATCAGTGCGGTTTCCACACTGTCCCATAGTGCTGCTAGTAGATGTATCGACCATCTGTAGATTTTTTACAATGCATATCCGTTTAATATCGTATCTGCTATCAATTTTATGACTTGTATTATAGCAAATACCCTGTTTGTTCTTGCCCTAACATGTCCGAACGGGGTGAATTGGGACCACTTTTCCATCGAGAAACTGTCAACTAGTTGGCTTAGTTCATCTTCTCCAATTAAGTTCATAAAGGTTCTCTCGTTGTTTTGTGAGGCTCTCTCGGCTGCTTTCGCCGCCATATTGTCCCAAATTACTGCTTTTTCTATCGAGAACATGATTCTATCTCTCATCCTGTTGAGGTCTTCTTACGTGTATGTACTTGTCTCGGCGAGGTCATTTGTTCCTATGTAGCTCCAAGTTTTTCTTGACATTGGCTTCAAGTTTTGTGGTGTGTACGTTGGTGTTGGTTCCGGTGTCATTTTGAACCATGCATTGTTGTAGAAAAACATCTGTGGTAACGGTTCAGTGCATGATACCCTCTCTGCTTCTTTTACTAATATATGTGCTTTTGAAGTTAGAAGATATGTTGCGTTGCCCTTCCATTCTGGAAGCGCGTTATAGCTGTCATCAGTTCGTCTGTCATTTGTGTTGACAGGTAAACATTTCATAATGTTCACTACTTCTCCAGCTGTTATTGCCATGTAGTCTGGGCTACCCATGTGTCTGTTCGCGAACTTATCCGGCATTGTTACTGTCAGAGCTATCCTATTTTCTATTATTTGTTTTAGTCGGGATCTGTCGACCATAAGCTCTTTGTATAATTTTTCCATATTTTTCCTCATATGTCTCTCCACGTATTAAAACTTCGTGTTCGTGTATATAAATGGAAAATAGTCCCCTTCTGTCACCGATGCTATTTGGAAAGCTACATCGAAAGTTATGTATATTTTGATGCGCTCGGCTTGGTGTACTCTGATTCTGCAGAACCTTCTTGTTGTTTTTTCTGCTAATGTTATTGTGACTGTATCTGTTGCTAATGAGAACACTCTGTTTTTCTCTGTTGAGATGACGTCGATATTCTTTTCATATAGCCTTGCAAATTTGTTAAAGTTGCCCATTGTTCTGTTAACTGAATAGTTCTTCTAATAGCTGTATCCATACATCGAATCGATGCAGGATTCCTCAGAAAGTACGCATGTGAATTCATGAAAATCGTATGGTTGTCTGGGTTGGTTCTTGCTCGCTTGATGTTATTAAAATCTTGATCGCTGCCTGTACTACTACTTTATTGAATGATCCGTAACCGTCGCTTCATTGTGCGCTGAGTTTGCTTTTGCGTCCCATTTAAATTCTACTTTTTCTTTTAATAAATGGGTTAGAAGTTTTGCGGTTTTTGCATAGTTCGGTGTAAATTGTCTGTAATAGCCTGTGAGTCCTGAATATTGCCGTATGTTTTTCCGATCTTGTGGAGTCGGGTAATATTCCACTACTTCTATCTTTCGAGGATCTTTTTTTGGACCTTTTTCTGAGACCATATGCCCTAAGAAGGATACATCTCTTTTTAAGAAGACGCATTTGTCTGGTTGTGTTTTTAAATTCGCTTCTCGCTGACTGCTCATCAATTTGTTGATTCTGCCTTTGTGCTCTTCTAGGCTTTTCTGGCTGTTGTTATTATGTCGTCTAGATATACAATTATTTCGTCACCTCGTGAACCCGTCAATAATGCCTTTAGTAATCTCTTAAATGTAGCTCCGCTCGTTTTTAATCCCATCGGCATGCGTACATACACTCGTAATGCCCTTTGGAGTCGATAAAGCTGTTTTTAGCGTAAGTATTCAGCGCCACCTAGCTGGTCTAGAATATCTGCTATAGTTGGTAGTGAAATAGCGTTGTCTCTTGCCTTTTTATTTAGCTTCCTGAAGTCTATGACCATTCGCCATGTTGGACTGTTGTAAGGAGATTGTCAAATGTCTCAGAATATCTATTTTTAGGCCTTTGCTGACGAGCTTTCCGATCACTTTTTATAGTTTATGAGCAGATCTGGTTTTTTTTCATTAATTGGTATGTCATCTTTTGTGTTGATTCTCTACTGTATTTAATCAGTAGCGCTTGGCTCTTTTTCTGGTAGTTGGAACTGCATTGCATGTTTCTTGACTAGTCTCGTGACGTGGTCTATTTCTTCCCGATCTATGTCTCTGATGTCTATCTTTTCCATGATGAATTTGATTCTTTCTTCATAGCTTTTATTTTCTTCGTGATTGTTAGGCGTTTTAAACACCCAACATACTCTGTATGTCTGAAGAGTGACCCTGTCTTGTTTTTATTCTCGTATCTTTCTCTAATTGTTGCTAGATTTTATACGTAGTTGTTTGACGCATTTTCCTGTTGCTGGTTCGTTTTGTTTTCGTTTATTTTTTTTTTCATTTTGTTTTTTTTGATATTTTCATTCATTTTTTTGTTCATATTTCCGTTCATTTTTGCGTTCATGTTTCTGTTCAAATTTTCGTTCATTTTGATTTTTCTTTTGATGTAGGCGACATGTGGCTCGATTATTGTTTTCTCTGTTTTGTTTTCTTTGAACGCATCCAGTTTTAGTTCTGCAGATGAAACATCAATTTTATTTCAATCACTTCCGTGTTTCCCGCTATTAGTTTTCGAAAAAAAAGTAGGTGGCACCTTTAAGTGGAGGCCAAAAATTATCCTGATATGAAATTTTAATTTTACCACTAACGTTTCAATTTTTTCCAGTGTTATTCGCAGAAAAAAGTAAGCAGCGCTTCAGTGTAAAGGCTAAAAAATATCCCTTTTCTTGTACTACAATACTAATATGAAACTTCTTTTTTATCTTTAATTTTAAGTGTTTTTGCTATAAGTTCCGGCGAAAAAAGAAAGGGGTGCTTCCGTGTCAAGATAAAAAAAAATTCTTGCTTCGTTTTACAACGTTGATATAACTTTTTAATTTTATACCTCATTTATTGTATGCTTTCCATATCTGTGGCAACAAAGTTTTCTGTATCATAATATATCGTAACAAACCGTCTTTTCAAGCAAAAAAAAATATAGTTTACTTCATTAAACTTAGTCACCACGAATATTGTGATGTTTTCCAGAAAAGTTTTCCAGTAATTTTCTATCAAATTTCCAGTAATCACTACTGGAAAAGTTTTCCAGCTATTTTCCACTGAATTGATAGTAATCACTACCGTAAAAGTTTTCTGGTAAGTTTACACTAAATTTCCATCAGAATTACTGGTAAATTACAACTAATTTACCAGAAATTTACCGGTATATAATTCCGGAGATTCCTCGTCAAAAAAAATTCGACAAAAAAAATCGCGACAAAAAAAATTACGACAAAAAAAATCCCGACAAAAAAAATCATGTCAAAAAAAATCTTGTCAAAAAAAATCTCAGCCCATATACATTTCTTTCTTTATAAGATTTTTTTTGTCGTAATTTTTTTTTTTTTTATTTCTTTTGTCGAATTTTTTTTGGAAAATTTTTTTTGACGCGTTAAAAGATGGAGACAAGATGGAAAGACGTGGTTATCTGGATGGTCAGATTATATTGATTTTTTTTCTGTAGTGTCGAATATTTCTGAGTATGCTTCGCTTTTGCTGGCGTGCATCAGGCAGTTTCCGGCGTAGACTCCGTCTCCGAGGTCTAGCGTCTGTATGTAGCCATCCTTTTCTGATTTCTAGGATACTGGCAAATGCAAAATTTGCTCGCTCTGTGACTCAATAGGGTAATCCTCTCCAAATAAGCAATGTTTGTCTCCGACTTTCAAATTTTTGCTTTCGTAATTTATTTGTGCTTTATTCCTATCAAATAACTCTGATCTTAGCAAGCCGTCTTCCAAGAGCTCTGTTGAGTCGGGTATAATGTGACAAATCGTATCAGTATCCAAAATTTTTATTGTTGTACCAATCTTGGTGAATAGCGACCCAGATATACTTTTTATTGTCATTCCATTGTTATAATTCATATTTTTTCCGTCGACGTGTGATGCTATGATTAGACAAGGTGACGCTCCTGTGTCCATTAGGAATAATGACGTTAGGCTGCTATCACGATGAAAGGTAATCTATCGTGGGTCATTGAGTCTACTGTCTTTTTTGCTTTATTCCCCACTGTTGTGTTGACTTGTCTTAAGCTATGATAGGGTTGTTGCTGGTTGTACCTCTGCTGTTCATTTGTGTTCTGGTATTTGCTTCCTCGGTTGTTGCTTACGGTAGGCTCTCGTCCGTTTCTTTGGACATTGCTTTCGTCATGCATTCATCTTTTGCATACTTCTAGTGTATGACCCCAGCAATATTCGCATCGTTCAGCGTTCCTGTACCTTGCTTGAAGAACCAGTCTTTTGTCCTGTGGCCATCTTTCTCACGAAGTTGGCAGGATCTATTAACTCTTGGTTGTATATTATTTTACGCGTGGTTTCCTAGTGGTCTGTATGATGGCCTTGCTGTTGGTCTCTATGCTGATTTGTTGCTCTCGTTGATTTGTTTTCCCATGCTTTGATTGGTATTTTTTTTTTTTGCCCGTCTGCATTCCATCCTGAAACTTCGTAGGCCGTTTTTCCCGTATCTGTTGATGCCACTCGTGATGTCTTGAATGACTCTTACGAGCCCTATTGCTGGTTCTGCCATTTTCCTTTGATGGTTGTTGTCTCTTCTGTATACTCTCGATCATCTTCTGTATCTTCTTGACATTCTTCTTTATCCTTTTCGAGTGTAGTTTATTGTTTTATTGGGGCTCATCGATTTTAACGTTTGTTCGAAGGAATGTGATAGAGCTGCGGTATAATATTCGTCGTCTCCATTATTTATATTGCACAATTTGTTTTATAGTTTGAATTTTAGAATAGGCTGAGGCATAGTTGAGGCGTCTTTCGACTTTGATAATCACACAATCGTTATAAAAAATCTATTGTTGTTGATTTTAAGATCTTCAACTATTTTGCACTTAACTAACTTTATTGGTTTTATCACTGATAATAATTTCATACACTGAAACGTCTTGTTGAATTAATTCTATTAATCCACATCAACTGAAGACAAGTATCAAGGTTGTCACGTGTTCAATAAAGATAACTAAATATTGCTTTGATTTTATTGCTCTTGGTGTGCTCAAAATGTATTCAATTACTTTGTGTTTAAATTATTTCTCTGATCTAATATTACTTAATTAAACTGTGCTCTACGTGTTATAAGAATAACGTGTGCTCTACGGTGTCGCTATGTAAACTGTACTGTGTGTTCTGTACAAAGTGTGGCTTGCAAGTGTGTGTTGCTATGTGTGAGAGACTACTTAATTTTCTATTAAGTTTCCCATCCGCTATATGTGAGATGATCTGTGTTCTATGCTCATAATTCCTAAACAATTTAGATTAGAATTTGCTCAAATTTTTCTAAAAATTTCATTTCAGTTTTTCGTAAAAGAAAAAAAAAATTAGAAATCAAATTTGTATCTAGGACTTATTTATGATTTATTCAAATTTTTAACTGAAATAAAATTGTTTATAATAATTCTATGTTTTTATACATCATAGTATGTTAGTTGTTTATTTAAATTGTTGTGAATTATTTATTTAAATTTTTTTTTATTTATTCATTCATATTGGTAATTATTTACTGATGTTGGTAATCATTTATTGATCTAGGATCCATGCCGGTATTCGTTTAGGGATCTCGGGAAGTATTTATCTATGTCAGCAACTATTTATCAATCTATGCCGGTATATAGGTTTTTCCCAATGATTTTTGTGCAAGATCTGCTCTATTTTTCTAGCTGTCACTTTACTTGGGTAATGTTTTTTTAATTCCGTTTATACGGGTATCTGGACATAGATTTTGAAGATTTTAATGTTATCGAAAGATTATTTTGAATTTATTTATAATTTGTCTGTACTTGCATTTAATGTATATTCCCGTGCGTGCGTATGTGTGCCTATTTGTTAGTGGGCGCGTCTTTTTCCTCTATTCCGTGCGTTGGGTGTAGCGTAATTGCTGGGTATTCTCTAGCGCTTGTGTTTGGACGCCTCTATTTTTTGTGCTCGCGTAGGGTGTTGCTTTAGTGCAGCGCGTCTTCCAGTTCACTTCTTTTACTATTATGCCTGCCAGATACTTTTACCCTTTCTTATCGTTCATTTACGCTTTTATTCATAATAATTCATTGTTAAGAATTTATTTAATTCTTTACCTTCGGTTTTAGACGCTTGATCTTATTATTTCTATTCACGTATACTCATTTTTTCGATTATTTTCCGTAGTTTAAATTTTAAACCGTGACTCTATTTAATTAGCCGTGAATTTATTCTAAATTTTGAATTTGAACCGTGAATTAATTCTTTCGAATGTTTAACGCGAGTACCATAAAGGACCGCGGTATTAATTTTTACTCGCGTAATTATGGAATTGACTCGACTTTTTTTATTTTCCGTTTCACTCAAAACTAACACTTTCCATTTTGACTTTATGAATAATTTTTACGATCTCTTTGTCTTTATGCTGCTACTTGGATGCCGTGTCTCAACCGTTTGGACACCAGAATGTTATTTCCGATTTTACCCGATTATATCACTCATTGGAGACAGTTCTTTGACCCTAACCTTTCAGTTACTAGATCAGGTCCACAGCGTAGAAAAAAGACTTCGGATAAGGGATGAAATTGAATATAATGATAACGCAATAATTAAAATATTACGACTGGATTCATTAATTGATTTGTAGTGTAGTGTCGCGAATGAATACAGTATTTAAATCGTACAATATATATTATTATCTAGTACTTACAGTGTCTGATTTTTTGATAGTGATTGATGTACAATGTTTTTGCTCTGATCAGCTGGATCAATATTGTAGATTGATGTTGAAGACTTATACACTAATTTCACTGAACTCGTGGATTGAACTTGGGTATTTTTGTTGTATAACAAAAATACTCGACTTGGTTTTATTGATTAATTACAATTTATTTTATAATATTATAGAATAACTTTGAAAGATATTTTATTTAATAAAACGGCTGTCTTGGATAATTTTTGATCGGAATTTATTTGATAATCAAAATGACGTACTGGTGCTGGTCTTGGTGAGTCGACAACTGACTCCTCTAGAATTTTCGAAGATTCATATATAAATTTCTCGTGGAAAAATCTGCATTTTTCGTGCATGTTCAGCTGTACTTATTCTGTACAAATCGACTGTGGAAACTAGGTATAGGGGCGAAAAACTCATCGAACCATCTAGTAGCTGATTCCCTCCGAAGTTTCCCTCAGAATAGCTGGCACTCAAATGAGAAAATAATTTTTCGAGTCTCATCTGGTAAAGCGAATGATTAAAGGCCTTGGGGCCGGAACGACCTCAACCTATTTCGAAACTTTGAATGGGTAAGATCTCTAGCTTGTTGAATATATGACTGTTTTGCCTATACTCAGCCATTAGTGACAAATGAAATGTTACTATTAATTATACTGTTACATTATGAAGTCATGATGAGTCGGAAGGTCGCAGCGGTGTGCGCTGAAAAGGTCTGGTCGTGAGACTGCCTGGAGCCGTCGTTCGTGCAGATTCCGGTAGTTGTAGCAAATACTCAAACGAGGCTACGTATATTCTATCCATACGCATGACTATGTAAATATTTAATCATGTATACTCAGTTTTTTTTAGTTCAGATATTTATACTGACTATTACTTGATCGTTGTATTTTGTATGTACATTTTATAAATATTGATATCATTCAGTTAGTTTATATTATTTTTATATTAAATATTCATGGAAAATAATCTTACTACGAATATCGTATTTTTTTATGTATCCATAAAAGTGTCTTATGATATTTCAGAAGAAAACACAGCATTATCACGAGTTGCTGTCTTTGACGTAATTGACTCTTTATATGGTACGCGTTATAAACGTTTCAAAGTAACAATTACTTTGATATGTGAGAATTATATGTTGTAAAAACAATTCTACTGAGCATTAACTTACACTATTTCGATCAAGAATTTAAAAATGTTTATACCAATATTACCATGTCGAATTATGATAAAAATTTATGCAAGGAAAGTTTCAAATTTTAAACAATATGAGAGAATGTTTGAAAACACATTCCCTTCATTAATAATAAGATTTATGTATAAAATTAAAATATTATACATTTATATTGAACGAAAAAAATTTTACGTGGTCTTATAATTGTTATTAAAAAAAAAATTATGTATTAAATAAATATGCTTTTCAAATATATTTTAAATAAAATATTATAAAATATATATATATATATATATATATATATTGAAAAAGTAACTGGGGTCTATCCTAAATAGGAAACAGAGTCTTCACAGATATCCGAAAACTACCCGTATATATTCAGGATATATCAAAGATCTTTCATATAAACAAAATGCCTAAATTCGGCCAAGAACACGATATTTACTTGACATTTTTTTTGTACCTCCGGTATGAAAAAATCGTTATTTTTTATATATCATAATTATATACCAAAAATGTACGTTTTATATTTCAAGTACAAAAAATATACACCTGATTTCCGTGGGGGTATACAACGAATATATACTTCATCCATAAGCTGTTCCATAGGATTTCCTTGGAAATTATTGTCATCTATTTCGGATTCACTAAAACTGTCAGAACCACATGTTGATGCCGCTTCTTCTTCTCCCCGTCTTTATGAAGTGATGAAGTTGATCATTTTCCATATTTCTCATCTTTATTTATTCTTTGTTCTTGAATTGATCTCAGTACATATCGATTATAATGTCTTTAAATTTTTCTGTCCACTTTGGCACACAGGTTGCTCCATACTGTTGGTGTAACCTTATTCAAAGCTTTTGTCCAGATTTTTCGGTATTTCCATCTGAATAAATATGATAAATATCAATATGTGAATCGTAGTTCTTTTTTTGAATCCCCTACGCCATTTCCATTGGGTTATACTTGTAATGATGTAGCGGCAGTCTCAAAATTATATAATCTGTGTTTTTAGATAAAAACACAAGTTCAGAAGCTGCTTCTTGTTGCAGCCATCAACGTGAGAGATATTTTTGTGCGTCAACCAAGTACTCAGTTCACTTACATTCTAACTTGTACTAGGTAGCTTTTCATACTGCGCAAAAATTTTATTTTTTCAAATTTTATATGAATTTGTTATATTTTTCGTTTTTTTATGGGTATATTCTTACTCACGTATATATTTTTATACGGAGAAAATTGAAATAGCATTTAGGAATACTTTTTAAAAATAATTAGCCTCATATGAATTTGGTAATTTGGTAATTTGGTAATTTTTTATTATTCATTCGTCTTATTTCTTCTATTTTACATAGTTGTTGCATGTTTTTTAATTCAAAATTGTATGAATAGCGCCACCTGTCGAATGCTAGTTCCATGCATGAGTCCGTAGATGGAAAAAATTCAATACTTCAGTGTTGCGGAAAGAAGCTAAATGGGTTCCCGTGTTCATATGCATGGGTAGGTATAAAATTCAAACCAAAATATGAGATATATGCAATTTTGATTTTAAAAAGACGCAACAACTGTTTTCGACAGTTTCAACAATTCATATTTGACTTATTATTTTGAAGAAGTATTGCCAAATACTATTTTAATTTTTCCGTATAAAAATATATATATGAGTAAAATCATACTCATAAAAAATTTAAAAAAATATAACAAATTGTTATGAAATTTGAATAAGTCAAAATTCGCAATAACTGTGCAAAATATTACTTAAATGGAATAATAACTAGCATTATCAAGCACTATGGCTGTAGAATTTTTTAAGGTTAGGTAGTAATTGTTTAGTAAACCACTGTTAGAATTTTGGAGCGTCCGTATCATTGTGATAATCATCACGAAACCTTCTTTTCAACCTGCATGAAGAATAATAATATATCTTGCTTCAGAATTAATTGATATGACAGATCAGTTTGAAGTTATATTAATTTGCCATTCTTCAATTTTCAAGGCTCCATCTCGAAATATCCGTGCCTTTATTTTTTGAATCAATATATGTAGACAGAAATTAAATTCTTTTTATTGCAATATCTGCGTATCAAATATCTTCTATCATCTCTTCTATTCCGTAAAAATCCTATAGCTGTAATTGTTTTTCGTAGTGTACTAATCGACTCAAAATATTTGATGTTTTGTTCCGTATTTTTGTAAGTTGAATCATATTGAAAACCATAATGAATTGAATACGACTACTGAATTTTTTTTAAGGGTCCCAAGTAGTGTACATAGGAGAGTTGTGGGCCACCCGCCCGCTGTGGCACCCCATTTCCCCCAGTGAGTCCGCGGAATCCGCGGTTGATTTCCTGGAATCCGCGACCTAATTAACCCTTTAATTAATTAGGTCGCGAGGAGGTAGAGGGGGGTCTGCCATCTTGGATTTATGGAGGCATGAATCCTGAATTTATGTAGATAGCTATCTTGGATTTTGTAAGCAGCTATATTGAAATTTTATGGGCAGCCATCTTGAATTTATGTAGGTAGCCATCTTAAATTTTATAAGCAGCTATATTGAATTTTATAGGCAGCCATCTTCATCTTATGTAGGTAGCCATCTTGAATTTTGCAAGCAGCTATATTAAATTTATGTAGGTAACCATCTTGAATTTTCGTAAGACGGCATATCGTTTTTTCGCTAGCCCTCATATTGAAGTTTTACAAATGACATTGTTATAATTATTTTTTTTTTTGTATTTTCAAAATAATTTAAAAACTTTGAATAATTTATTCTTTTTTAAATGTTCCGTCGGGATGGTTAAATGAAATAAAATAAATTCTTTTCAGTAAAATAAAATAATAGAATATAAAAGAAATAATAATAATGTAAAGAGACAGAAAATAGTAAAGGAATAGAGAAAGCAAGAGAAAAAAGATGTTTGGCAGACACTATGCCTAATCCTTTGCCGGCACGAGCCGAAGCCGACAGTTTCCTCGAACTTGCATTGTTCACTATCTAATAAGCGTTGCAAGTTTGAGAAAACTCAGGATTAGGCCGATGACTTCGACCGAAACATAAAATAAATTAAAATAGAAACATGGAATAAATGTGAACATCAGATAAAATAAAATAAAAGGTAAAATAAAATAGAATAAATGTGAACATGAAATAAAATAAAATAAAATAAAATGTAAAAAAAAATGAAATAAAATGGAAAAAATAAATGTTCTAGAAATTTCTCCCACGCTTGTAGCCTTCGGGAGAGTTCCTCATTTTTATCTAATGCAAGGCCCAAGAGCTTGATTAGCTTCTTGGTCCTTTTTGGAAGTTAGTTGCATTTGCAATTTGACGGAAGACAGATCTCTCTGGACATTACACAGTGGAAAATAAATATAAGTTTATTAATCAAACAATATTTTTAAAAACATCAACATAAACGGGAAATAATTTCGCTTCAACAATACAAGTGTCCGGGTCTTTTTTTCTTTTTTGAATTATTTTTGTGTAAAAAAATAGTGCCATCATTGAATCAAAAAACAAAAGTAAGTTTTTATTCATTTATTTATTTTATTTTTTATTTATTCATTATATTTTATTTTTTTATTGAATTTACTGAATCAAGTTCGATTTTAAATTCAACTTACAAAAATTCGTTCTCAGGACAACGTGGTCCTTGTACTTGAAAAGCAAGTAGAGCTGTTAGAGCAGTGTCTAGGTCAAGACCTGGAGACGAAGTGATCGATCAATTGGCCGATCGATGGCTGGTGGATCTTCTAGGGTGGTTGGCAAAACTGCAAGGGATGCGTTCACCTTCCACCCTAGTAAGTCGCTTCACCACCAGAGTTGGCTTGTGATTGGTTCACCCAAATGGGGTGAATTTTACTTACTAATTTTATTAATTATATTTGGTGACACAATTCCATGAGTGGTACTGAGGTATTGCTAATAATTTTGTGATTCTATTGGTACCGCTCATGTAATTGTTAAAAAACCCTAATTTTAATTTAATTTTGGTAAACAAATGCCACGTAGGCATAGTGCCGTCTCTAGCGCGTTCGTTCGGTGCATTTGGTTTGGCGCCCCTTTTGTGTCTGGTGCTCCACCCGTTGGATGGAGCCAGGAGTACCGGAAATGCACCTCGAACGTGCAAGGAAAAAAATGGAAAAATAAAATAGAAAAAAAGTTTTCGTAAGTCACGTGGTAAATGCGTTGCCACATGACATAACACTCCTTTTTTTAATTAATTTTTTACTTTTTTTAATTTATTTAAATCGTTTTTTTTTATTATTATCAGTTCCTGAAAGCCAATATGTTTAATATTAATATATATTATGATATGTGAAAATTTTATAAAATACATTTCGGAAAAATTCCTCCTTAGAGCCGGGTTGCTTGAGAGTGCAGCTCTAAGTGGGTGGTAAACTCAATCCAAGGCTAAATAGGACCACGAGACCAATAGCGAACAAGTACCGTGAGAGAAAGTTGAAAAGAACTTTGACAAGAGAGTTCAAGAGTACGTGAAACCGTTCAGGGGTGAACCTAAGATACCCAAAAAATCGAATAGGGAGATTCATCGTCAATATGTTTAATATTAGTATATATTATGATATGTGAAAATTTTTTATTTGATATTATAAAATTTTTCATACATATATATATATATTATTTTATTGTTTTACATTGTCGGCGTGCACCTCTCTCTTAGTAGAACATCGCGACCCGTTAGATGTTGGTTTACGACCAAATTAGGTAGAATTTATTAATATTTAGAAACCAAATTGTGTTTTTGAACCAAGTATCTGACGGTAATCGTATGGTATTAAGTCGCATTTTAATATATTTTTTGCGTTCTCTACCCGTCACAAGCGAGGACTTTTTTATTAGTTTACGGAGTTCGTGCTGTCTAATAAAAATTGTGCCAGCTGTGGGCTGATTACGGTGTTCTAGAACTGACTTATTTTTAAATAAAAATCACCTGTCGGCGATGCTATTGCTTTGGGTACTTTCAGGACCCGTCTTGAAACACGGACCAAGGAGTCTAACATGTATGCAAATCATTGGGATTATTTTTCATTTATGAAAAATAAATATAATTGACCTAAAGACGTAATGAAAGTAAAAATTATACTTGCATAATTAATGGGAAGATAATTTATACTACGATGTAAATTCGCATTCCCAGGGCATCTCATTTCTATATATTTTCGATTATATAAAAAGAGGTGCACCTAGAGCATACACGTTGGTAACTGAAAGATCGTGAACTATGCCTGGTCAGGACGAAGTCAGGAAAAACGTTGATGGAGGTCCGTAGCGATTCTGACGTGCAAATCGATCGTCGGAACTAGGTATAAAGGCGAAAGACTTATCGAACCATCTAGTAGCTAATTCCCTCCGAAGTTTCCCTCAGGATAGCTGGCACTCAATTTATAATATATTTTTCCAAGTCTCATCTGGTAAAACGAATGATTAGAGGCCTTGGGGCCGAAACGATCTCAACCTATTCTTAAACTTTAATTGGGTGAGATCTCTGGCTTGCTTGAATAGATGAAGCCATGAGATTTCAGATCAGAGTGCCAAGTGGGCCAATTATGGTAAGCAGAACGGGATGAACCAAACGCTGAGTAAAGGCGCCACAATCGACGCTTATTGGATAGCATAAAAGGTGTTGGTTGCTTAAGACAGCAGGATAGTGGCCATGGAAGTCGGAATCAGCTAAGGAGTGTGTAACAACTCACCCGCCGAAGCAACTAGCCCTGAAAATGGATGGCGCTGAAGCGTCGTGCCTATACTCAGCCATCAGTGACAAGTGAAATGTTAATATTATTTATATTATTACATTATGAAGTCCTGACGAGTAGGAGGGTCGCAGCGGTGTGCGCAGAAGGGTCTGGTCTTGAGACTGCCTGGAGCCGCCATTGGTGCAGATCTTAGTGGTAGTAGCAATACTCCAGCAAGGCCTTGGAGGACTGACGTGGAGAAGGGTTTTGTGTGAACAGCTGTTGCACACGAGTCAGTCGATCCTAAGCCCTGAATGAAAATTTATGTTGATATCGGTGTTATTTTCATGTATTTATATACAATAAATATACACCCATTGAGCGAAAAGGAATCCAGTTGAAATTCCAAAACCCGGCAGTGGAACCGCGCACAATTCGGGCCCTCATTAGAGTACTCGTCGGGCTAACTCAAAATGACCTGGAGATGCCGTCAGGAAATTCAGGAAGAGTTTTCTTTTCTGTATAAGCGTTCAGGTTCCCTGGAAAATTCTAGCAAGGAGATAGGGTTTGGAACGCGAAGAGCACTACAGTTGCGGCGGTGTCTGAATCTTCCCCTTGTACCTTGAAAAAAAGGAGAGGGCCACGTCGAGATATCACGCTCGTTCGTACCCATATTCGCAGCAGGTCTCCAAACTAAAGAGCCTCTAGTCGATAGACTAATGTAGGTAAGGGAAGTCGGCAAACGGGATCCGTAATTCCGGAATAAGGATTGGCTTTGAGGAGCAGGGCGTGACGGGCTTAATAGGAAAAAAGGTTGGTTGACGTGCCGGGCCTGGGCAAGTTTTAATAAATTTATTTATAAAAACAAGCTTGGTTCCGTGCCTTGGCCTCCTATGAATCTTTTTTGCTGCGAGATTTTGGTTTATAAAATTATTTTTATTGCTATTACTCTCTTTGACCGCCATTCAACGGTCAGCTCAGAACTAGCAAGGACTAGGGGAATCCGACTGTCTAATTAAAACAAAGCATTGCGATGGCTCTCACGGGTGTTGACGCAATGTGATTTCTGCCCAGTGCTCCAAATGTCAACGCAAAGAAATTCAAGAAAGCGCGGGTAAACGGCGGGAGTAACTATGAATCTCTTGAGGAAGTTGCTGACCTCTAATAGTTTAGTTCTAGTGGTTGGATGCGCTCTTAAGAAACTGTCTTGAGGAAGTTGCTGATCATTGCTAGTTCTGACGGAGTAATGCGCTCTTAAGCGAGCGAGGTGCGGGAGTATGGAATATTAAAATTCCCTCTATCCTAGTGCATGCAAAGCCTCCTCGTGGCCCCGCTCGAAATTCGATCGTTTTGTGTTTGTTCAAAGGTGATTGGATCATTCTTGATGTCTCTCTCGGGAGAAACAAGTTTTATTTTTTCCCCTTTTTTCGAAGCAATACGCATGGAAGCTAACTTGTCATGTGCGTCCGTGCACCTATGGGTTGCCTTCCCATTCGTGCGTAATACAGCTGGCTCAATTCGAATGAACCCCGCCTCGGATGCGGTTGCATCTGATGCAGTCGATAATACCGGTGAGCTCTCTGGCTCGACCGGACCAGCTAACGACGAAATCCCCCCTGTAAATTCAAATCAATTTTTTTCTACATTTCCTGGTTGTGAGAGGTCCTTCAGAACGTTCCGAGGGCCACCTTTTTACGAACAGAAGGCGCATGAAGATTTCTATAACGCCAAAGTACTTGCTAAAAATAATATCGATGCGACGAGTCGCAAAATAGCAGGGAAAACCCGATGGACTGATGGAGAGGTGAATATTATGGCGAGAAAGGAAGCTATGATGACGAGGGATGGAGTAAAATTTTTGAATTTGGAACTTGCTGCTGCGTTTCCGAGACGAACGCTTGAAGCTATCAAAAAGTAAAGGCAAAGTCGAGGCTACAAAGCGCCAGTATTGAAATTCATTGAAGAGTTGGAAGAAGAAGTATAAGGGGAAGAACTATCTAACCATAGTTTGGAATCAGAAACTCACCGAATCTAAAATGGTATTTCAATGTTACTTGAAAATTTGCCCCCTCTAAATATCAATAGTCATTTCTGCCATAGCCTCATCAACAGTCTTCGAAGAGTTGGCACTCTATATACAAACAGTGTGGCCTGTCACTGATAGAATTCATAAGAAGAGAGAGCGGTCACCGATGGCGACATCGCGCAGACAAAGAAGAAAGCAAGAGTATGCTGAAACCCAACGTATGTTTCGGAAAAACCCATGCTTGTGTCTCAGAAGACTCTTGAAAGATAAAAGCTCAAGTCAGATTTCTACCAAGGAGGTAATGGTACCTTTGAAGGCAATCATGATACAAGAGAGGATCACATCCCCTGGTATCGGTGCTAGAAAAACTACACATGATGGATTATGGAACCCGATTTTAGAAGAGGAAACTCTTAAATCTTGGCCTGATCGAGGAACTGCCCCAGGTCCCGAAGGATGAACCGCTAGATTGTTTCGTAGTACTCCAATCGGAATAATAGTCAGATTATTCAATTTGTTTATTCTTGTTGAAAAGCTGCCGGAACAGCTATTATAATCAAAGACCACCTTGATTCCATAAAAGGAGGGAGCATGTGAGCCCGGTGACTTTCGTCTGATCACAGTCGATATAGATAGTCGCCGGAAAGCTTTTAGACAAATAGACGGGTGCGCTGAAAATATATTTGTCACTGATTTGGTTTTACGTCACCATCGCAAATATTTCAAGTCAGCATTCATTTCTTCGATGGATATGGCGAAAGCGTTTGATTCTGTCACACATCAAACGCTTGAAGACACAATGATAAATATATGCTTTCCACAGAACATGGTGGAATACATCATGTACGTTTACATATATTTTCAAATAGCTAAATGACGAATAGATGGACGTCGGTGGTAAGGGATTGAAACTTGAAAAAATTAAAAAGCCCTGTGGTCTAGAGGTCAAGGCGTTTGCCCGGAAAGCTCAAATGGCTTCTTTCAAGACTAGGCTCTCTTGTGATGGATGGGAGTCGGAGCTTATACACCCAACTTGCGGTGTTAAACAGGGCGATCCTCTGTCACTAATTTTGTTTATATTAGTGATTCAGAGAATGCTGGAAGCAATGCCTTAAGATAGTGGCGTGAAAGTCGGTCATTTAATACTAAATGCTGTAGCTTTTGCTGATGATTTAGTATTTTTTGCGACTACCGTTGATGGTCTTCAGGCATCGATCGTTTCTGCATCCCGATTCATATCCGAATACGGACTATACATCAACGTGAACGAATGTTTTTCCATCGCGATCACTGGTCTGGCTAAGCAGAAAAAGACTGCAGTGAACAGAAATACTGTGTTCACTTGCCAGGGACAGAATCTAGCCTGCCCTCCAGAGATCGACCAATTAGAAATACTTAAGTGTTTATTTTACAGCCGAAGGCTGTACGATTAGAGAACCCCTAAAATTACTCAAAGAGAACATTAGTAAGCTTACGAAAGCTCCCCTGAAGCCACAGCAGCGGTTATTTGCGCTAAAGAATGTTGTGCTACCCAGTGTCTACCATCAGTTCACACTGGGGAAAACTAGTATTGGGATCCTAAAGAAAGCGGATGGAGTCTGTAGGGAAGCTATTCGAAAATGGCTTAACTTACCCCACGCCGTGACGACACCATACTTTCACGCTGACATAAATAATGGTGGGCTCTGAATTCCATCTTTGAGGTGGTGTATACCCCTTACTCGGCTCGCTCGTCTCACAAATTTAGACCTTAACAGCTCGGTCGATTCTTCTTTAGCGACAACGTTCTTAGAAAATGAAATCAAAATATGTTTGCATAGATTAGAAGACAACGGTCAATGTGTAGACTCAGGCAACAAGCTATCAAGAAGGTGAGCAAAACTTTTGCACTCCTCTCATGATAGGCTTGCGCTGAAAATGTCTTGCGTCGTTCCACAACAGCATAAGTGGGTAGCAGACGGTACCAAGCTCGTGTCAGGGCGCGATTATATTAATATGAATAAATCTAGAATCAATGCTCTGCGAGTTCGCGCAAGAACCACTCGGGCTCGGACTGAGGATAAACGTTGTAGGGCTGGTCGTCCAGCTTCAGAAACATTAAATCACGTCGTCCAGCAGTGTCATAGGACACAAGGAACGCGAGTTTTAAGACATAACGCGATAGTCAACTATCTAGCCCGCAACTTGAAGAATAAATGGACTGTCTTCGAGGAGCCTAAATTCGGTACGTCAACTGGAGTACTTAAACCTGATTTGCTTGCAATTGATGGTGAAAGTGCGGTAATTGTTGACGCTGATATTCCTAGCAAGCAAGCGGACTTTAGTAAAGCCCACAAAGACAAAGTCAACAAGTGTGAGGTTTTAGCTATTGAAAAACATCATAGAGTCGAAAACGTAACGTTTACGGCAGCGATAATTTATAGTAGAAGAATCTGGTGCAGTCGATCAGTTAACGAACTGGTCGACTTAAAAGTCATTAAAAAACGGGAAATTAAAATCTTGTCGGCCCGAGTATTGATAGGTGGCTTCACTGCCTTCAATGCCTTCAATAGAATGATTTCAACATTAACATCGCGTATGGTTAAAAGAATTGATAGGATCGGTATAGGTTAAATCGGGATTTTCAATTATATATATTTGGGTGCTGCCTGCCCTTCCATCGTCAAGTATAATATTGAAGTGGATAGGAGGTGGTTTTAGTGGGTGAGAGTCCCACACTACCAGTTCGTGGTGTGCATAAAGCATTTCCACCTCCGACCGAGTTGAAAAAAAAAAAAAAAAAATAGCCAAATGCCTCGCCATCTAATTAGTAACGCGCATGAATGGATTAACGAGATTCCCTCTGTCCCTATCTAAATCTAAGGAAGTTGCTGACCTCTAACAGTTTAGCTCTAATAGTTCGATGCGCTCTCAAGAAACTGTCTTGAGGAAGTTGCTTATAGCTGTAGTTCTAACAGAGTGATGTGCTCTTAGAAGAAATAGGTAAAAGGCTCGTCTTCAAATCTTGTCATCACTATGACGGGAGACTTTTGGCTACTAGAATGCAATGATAATTGACACCGTCCGCATTAAATTGCACGTGAGAGTCGGAAACTTAGGTAAAACCAAAACGGGACTACTAAGGCTAAAAGTCATATCATACATTCACAAATCTTCATTTATCATTGTGCGATACTATATGTTTTCCGGACAATTCCGGAGAAGTTCAGATGCGAATGCACAAATGGAACTGATATTGTCAACAAGGAATATGGAAGTTGAAAATTTCGGCGAAGTTTAAACTTAGGTTTAGATGAAACTGATATTAATAACGGCACACAATGTTTAAAATAAGTGAACGGCTATCGTACATATCTGCTATGGTTCTTTCTTGATAAATTAAACATCTCGAAGACCAGAGACAGTTTATGTGTAAAAGAATATGCTGCCAAAAGCAATAAGAAAGGAAGACAAATTGGTCACTCTTGTAACGGTAAAAATCTTAATTTACGGAGAAGTTGCGCTGTTTTATCACAAATGGACCCGACCTTAAGACGGGAACCCAGGTGCTGAAACTTCGGTGGAATCTGTTAGAAAAACAGCCACGAACAAGATGACAGATTTAATTTAGGAGATGTCGCGCTGTTAATCACAGATGGACCCGACATTGAAACTTAATTCTTGTTCGTAACCTGAAGGTACCTAAGCGAACCCCAAAAGACTTATTCCTTGAAGCAAAACTAAAAGAAGACAAACTGGTCACTCTTACAATGGCGAAATCCTTAATTTACGGAGAAGTTGCGCTGTTTTATCACAGATGGACCCGACATTGTAACTTGATTCTTGTTTGTAGGCTGAAGATACCTGTGGGATCCTCCGAAACTAATACAATCATGCTATGCAACGCAAGCTTGTGGACCTCTTCGAAAAGTCCAAGAAACAAGTGAAAACGAGGCAAAACAACATTAAAATAGCATCGATTGTAAGAATTACTAAAAGTGTTCGTACATACCTGTCTTGGTTTCACTTCAATATTTATATAAAATCTTTAAGACCAAGACAGAATATGTGAAATCTCGAACATATGAATCATGAATCGGCTCAAAATCTTGAATAAACACTGTTACACGACTGATTAGTACGCACCGTAAACTTCGAATATAAATACAACGCAGAACACAAATATACGTAAAGCCTCGGATTCGATAACTCGGCACTTGAGAGTTATCGTAGCGGACTATACCGCAGATCCCTAAGTGCATATGGAATATATTAAAAAGGCTCGCCTACAGGACACCTCTTCACCTCAACATACTGAGTGGAAAAACCTTAAGCACGTGGACAAAAATCATTATTCAAAACCAAGTACTTTCTGCATTATGCAAATTAATGATGGTAGGGGAAAAACGGCTATGGAGGAAATAAGGATTGAGCTTGACTCTAACCGAGTGGATGTGGCCCTTATCCAGGAACCATATACACTCCGCGGGGAAATCAAAGGGCTAGGCGATAATATGAGAGTTGTATCGCACAGCGGAGGAGGAGCTCCCTTCGCCGCTATTGCTTTACGACGCAAGGATCTCGATATCCTTGCAATAGGCCAATTAT
>JAPYYR010001727.1:0-13372 GCA_030523065.1 Aphidius colemani
TCAGAAAAATCATCAATGATATTAATTATTTTCTAAAATAAATATAAATCCCATCAATAATTAAATTGAATAAATAATTAATCTCATTTATTTATTTACCCAAATCAAATTCATTTGATTAAAACTTTTTTTTATAAAAAACTGAACATTGATTATTTATTTGTGTTTTTTTTATATAAAAAAAAAGTAAATAAACAAAATAAAAAGAAACAAAATGAATATGTATTTTGCTAAATATATATTTTAAAAAAGTGCCATTCAATATTGACATTTTAGAATGGCCATTTGAAATCAATTGTACATCAGATTTGCATATATTATTTATACTTTTTTCTCTTTGCATAGTAAAGTCCCCGTGTGTGTGTGTATCTCAATGTGTGAAATTTCCTATGTACATTATTATATTGGAAAAAATAAATTTGATAGGATGATGTTTATATAGACTGAGATATCGGGAATCGAGCTGAGATGATATATGATTCTAGACAGGCGACAGAATTGTCGTATATATAGAGGCAATAGAGTTATCATTCTTAAAATGATGTGATAGCGTCATGTGGTGGCATATCAATTCTACAGACAGTTCACTATTTCGTATGACACACATGTGTACTTCAATAAATATATTTATTTATATTACATGAAAAAAAATATATAAATATTTTTTGATCTAGAATAAATTTTGAGTCATGAATAAAAGTATTATCAACTTTAAATTACAAACAGAATATTTATCAACGGAAAATTCACTCCAATAATAAAATCATTGTTCTATTGTCGTTAATTATTATTTTTTACGTTGCAAAATGTATTTTTTTGCTAAAAGTTGAATGTGTATGATGTGAGCTTTAAAATTTTTGTTTTGAGGTTGAATTATTTATACATTTTATTGCATCGTAGACAATTTTTATATATGGATTAAGTGAGATATGGGTGACTAAATAAGCATTCAGCAAGGCAATCATGATGGATAAAACAGAGAGAAAATACAATTTAAGCATTTAATAGCCATGCTATATTACCACAAAATCCTCTTTTGGCTTTAAACTTGACTAATGTCTCTAGCAATCTATTGTTTTTTTTACTATTGTTACATACTAGTTTTGTGGGTATATTATACGCATACATACCTAACAAGCACACAAACATTACATTACATTGTCCAATAAATATTCAACATTTATGATTTTCAACTTTATTGATTTCTTCATTTGTTTTTATGATTATTTTATTTTTTTTTTTTCAATTTATATCAGTAAATTTTTATGTATTTTCCTAGTTGTCTTATCTCGTTCAAATATTCTATTAAAAATTTACCACTCTATTTGAACAAAAATAATAATAACGTGTTGAAATTACTTTTGAGCATTTTTTTTTTTTGGTAATAAAAAATTATTACTTCGTTAATTTGAATTGACTTATATGACAGACTGTTTTTAGATGTCTAAAATTATCAGGATAAAAATTTAATATAAAGTTAGGGTGAAGAGTCGAATGTATTTTTTGAAACGAAAAAAAAAAATTAAATTTTCAAATATTATTTTGCAGGGATGTTCATAAATGTCCAAATGAATTTCAAGATAATTAATACCCCATTTTCAAGAGTAATGAAATAAGGGTGAAGGGTTAAACAAACAACTTTTAAGGTTCATAAGAAAAAAGAAGATAAATTTCTTCCTGAAATTGTTTTTCAAATAAAACTTCACGGAGAATTTTCCGAATATAACAAAAAAAAAAAAAACAACCCGAAGATCATTAAAAGCCTATTTAAAAATTTTCAATTAAACTTTTAATATTATTTTTAAATTAACATCAAAAAGCCATTATGCGGAAAATTAATGAAAAATCAAATCCAATCAAACGATGGCTCGACACTTTTGCCAAAATTAAATTTGAATAATTGATAAAATATTCATCAAACATATATTGTTTGTAATTTTATTGCATTTAATTAATTTTTCATAATACAAAACTCCATTGAATAATTTAAACACCGCAAATGGAATTTTTTAAAAATTTTCATTTAAAAAATCTTTGCTTTTTTGCTTTTTATTTTTCCAAAAAAAAAAAATCGTCAATAATTAAATTTAATATATGTAAAATTTTAAAACGTCATGATTATTCCGTTAGAGAGACAATCATATATTCAAAATGTGAACCGATGAAATATATATATATAAATTGAAACTTCACCGAGAGGAAGATTCGATGAAAATTTGCTCGAGCTTTTCCGCATGCACCTGTTAATTTAATCAATTACTGTTTCACAAAATGAAATGATAAATCAAGGGATATAGTAAAATAATATTCAAATATATATACGATAGAGTAGAAAATTTATTAAAAGCTGGAATAATAAATATATATTTCTGATATCGGTCACGTTGACATATAAAACCATCCACATTCAAATGGCTTATTTTATTTAGCCATTCATTCAATAAATAACAGACACTTTTTTAAAGCTTTTTTTTTTTTTCATCATTTCAATAAATTATAAACAATTAATGCACATGTCATTTAACTGTAGAATTTATAATTCTATTTTGACATATTTTATATATAAAAAATACAACAAAAAAGAGTTATTATTTTCATTTATTTTGGGATTTTTATTTTTTAAATTTATTTTTTCTTCATTGTTCCATCCTGTTTTTGAAAAACATGACAATGAAAATTTTGTCAATCTGTAGGGATTAATAATTTTAAAATCAAATTTATTTAAAAATAACAAAAATACATATTTCATTGATTAAATTTTTGGTATATATTTTCCAATCAGGTGCTTTTTTACTATGAGCTTTTTTGTTTTTCAAGACATTCACGTGAATCTCTCGTTAGAAGTCTACATAATACGCCAAGGGACATGTTGCAGGTGTTTTTTTTTTTTTTGGTTTCTTTTGTTTTTTGTGTATATATTTTTTTTTTTCGTCTTACTCTGAAGCTCACCTCTGTTGAGGCCATGGTTACACAGAATTCGTGGTTTTCTCGGGGGAGTAATCGAGGCGTTTTCACTGGGGAAGGAAAAAAAAAAAAAAAAAGTGCTTTCAAACTTAACCGTCTGATGTAGGAGAGCAACCTCAGATACGAGCTAAAATGCCGGAGGATAAATATACAAGAGGTGGTATTAACGTGAACAAAAATGAAAAAAAAATAAGGGCAAAACATAAATTGCATAGTTTTCTTATTTCTTTTCTTTTAGATTTTCTTTTTTTTTATTAATTTCTTTTATATTTTCATCCCTTGCTTGATTGTTGCTTTATCATTTATCAAAATATCTATAGAAAAATATTTTCATGAACCTCATTTCAGAAAAGAATAAGAAAGATAAAAAAATACAAAAAAAAAAACGTTAAAAATAATATTTATCTTGCTTGTTTTTATTTCAAAAGATAAAAAATATATTTAATTTTACACTGGAGGCATTTAAAAGATGATATTTAAAATTGTCATATTTTTTTTTTTTTTTTGTTAAAAAAAAAATATAAATATATACGAATCAAGAGAAAAATAAAATATATTATAAATGAAAAGGATCATAAAGATAGACTCGTTGAAGAGTTGGTAATAAAAAGTGTGCAATATAGACAAAAACTTTGTCATACGACTTTACAAAAAGTTTCAAGTTTTGGCTTGAATACTGCACTATATTTTGCACCCATAGTATCAAAAAAATAAAAAAAGGTAGCTTAGCAATTTTTCCCATTATTATTATCATTATAAAAATGCACTTTTTTTTTATCTAATATTTTTGTATTTAAAAATTTATTGATACACCGAAAAAAAGCCATTAAAACTATTGTCTTACAGCTGACAATAGCCAAAAGAAAAAAAACCCTATATTTCATGTAAAAATTTAAACTATATATTTTAATAATATTTTTGTTTAAATATAAATTTATTTTTCTACATTTTTAAAAACTGACATTGAAGAAAAAATATTACCCAAAAAGCCCCGCCCAAACTTCATTTATCAGTGACTCTCACTCCACTTTTCTTTTGCTAGAAAAATATAAATAAAAATATTTAAAAAAAATAAAAAATAATATTCAGGTATGAGTGAGTCGTTGAATATATCGTTGAAAGTGATGTTTTTAAAGCCTTATTTGTCAGTGTATAGTTTGAGTGAACGTAATATATAAACATTCATCTTCATTTTTTCTTTTTTATTATTTTTTTTTCTATCAGCAGATAAAACTTATGAGAAAACTGAGATGAGAAAATTTTTTCCAGGATCATTTTGAGTGGTAAAAAAAAAGAGATAGTAAAAATAAAAAAATAGTAATGCAAAGAGTAAAACTACATGTAGAGAAAGTTGATAAAGAGGATTCAAACAAGAATATTTTATTTGTGTTGGTGAAGGAGGTTTAAGAGGTCGTGAGGTTTTCAAACTCTCCTGTACTGTTGATGGTTGCTTGTTTCTCTTATCACTCTTCATTGGTTTATATATATATATATATTTTACCTACACACACAAACACTAATATTGTACACATGATTATGAGAATCGAGCTTCATAAATGGAGCTTGATATGCCATCATTATCATTGTAGTTGTAGTTGGTCGTAGTTGTCGAGAGGAAGTCTTATGGATCGATGAACACAAACCCCTTTTCCATTCTGTCGCTCTCTTTTTATCTCTTTAGTTTACTTAAATATATTTTCCTTCTCTATTTGATGTGGTCTCAACTCTTTCTATTTTTTTGCATATATATTTATACATTTCACTGCACTTAGCCAACTTGCATTTACTCGTTTGGAGGCTTGTTCTCGTCATCGTTGTCGAATTTATCTCAATGCACTTCAAATACTACACATTTATTGCACAGTTAAAATTATCAACGAGTGGTTTAATTAAAATTCACACAAAATTTATAGTTTTTTAAAATTTTTTTTTTTGTATGAAAAAAATAATTAGAAAAAAAAATATTTATGAATACAAATGTATAAAATCAGGGTATCATTAAAATTAATGATCACATCGTTAAATTGAAGAGAGTGTAACTGCAATTATTTATTTATTTTTTATGCTTTTTGGGGTATGTAAAAAGAATATTAATGCTGAAAGGCTCAGAGCTTATTTTAACAGGTGAAATAAATGAAATCTTAATTGAAATAAGCTTTGAGGTTTTTTTTTTAAGAAGTTTTTTATATCCTTGTTTTTATTTTTTTCAAGTCATTTTAAATGGTTTTTTTTTTCTTGTTTATAAAAAATAAGGGTTGTAAGGTTTTATAAGCTTGTTTTATTGGCTAGATAATTTCTTCCTTCAAGCTATTTTCTTCTCGTGTGTTGCTATGCTATTGTTCTTGAATAACAACATAGTAATGTCTCAGTAGTACAAGTCAATGAGAAGCTCAGACTTGAAACTTAATTAATTTGTTTCGTATGTAGAGCTAATAAAAAGCTATATCTAGTGTCTCAATAATAATAAACTCTTAATGTTTTCCGTAGTTTTTTAATTATATTTTTGCTATGAAAAAATTGACACTATCACACATTACAATTTCAGTAGTACGAGTCAAGCGTTGTCAGACCGAGTTTATTTTTCATTTTTAATTATATACGTGTATAATTAACAAAAATAATAAACAAAATTTTCTGTTTATCTTTAATAATGATAACAATTTTACTGGAGAAAATTTAAAAAAAATTTTTAATAATTTTTCAGTAGTAAAAGTCAATAACATTGTTGAACGTAAAATTCAAGTTTCCACATGAAATGAGCAATGGCATAAAATTAATATTTTATTTATTTTCATAATTATAAATTTCATTTAAAAAAAAATTTGAAAATTGTTAATTAATACAAATCAAATTTTTTTCTTTATTATTTATAATAAATTACACTTGACAATTTTACTTGGGCTTTTCCAAGAATTTTATCATGTATTCAATTGCATCGCGATATCTAAAAAATTGAATTTATTAATTATAAAACTATTCAACCAAAAAAATGAACAAATATTATTTAAAGCTTGAAATCAATTAGTTAATTAAATAACTAAATGAATAAATAAACAAAATATAAAACAAATTTGTGATAACAGTTGATTCGTTAGGGACAAAATGATAAACACACTGTGGGGACAAGAAATATTTCATTTGAAGCTGAATATCGACATGATTTAGTTTGATGAAATGCCGAGGGGCTGACATCATTAGCCATTGTTTGAATTGTCTTGAAATATCAAATAATTCATCAACAAATATTACTCTTAAATACTTTTTATCTTCTTTTCATTGTCAAATGAAAAAAAAAAAAAAGAATTTCAATTACACATTTTGACGTTGATAATAATTCAAAAATGCATGAAAATCAAGTGTCATAATTTCAAATAATTTCATAGAACAATGAGCTTTTGTTCCATCAGTTATATGCTGACTGCATTTCTTGACATTTCATGAACGTGTCATCACAAGTAAAATAATTATTACAAACATATATCCCCACATATAAATTTAAATTTAATGATAAGAAAAAAATAGATACTTGACATAATTAACCACATGAAAAATTAATATTATTTCTCATCGCGTTTGACATTTATTGTTGGAAAATAATGAAGAATTATGATGCCAAATGGGGCTGTCAACATGAAAAAAAAATTGTTGTGATAGTTCAAGTATACTTTTATCTACTGTACATGTACTTTTATATATGTATATGAATGTAGATGAAAATAAGGGTAAAGTTGTCAAGTAGAAAATCAAGTGAACAGCTGTTCAAGTGGTATTTTCTGATGTTTATACTTGAAACGATAATGGAAAGTATCATTGTTCTGATTCGTGACAGTTAATTTTCACAATATATACTTGTTTTGCATTCAAATCGATCAATAAAATTTAAAAACAAATGAAAATTTATATATTTAAACTCAAATTGTTTATAAAAGTTTTGAATACATTTTTAGCAAAATTATTTAACCAAAAATTGTTGTGTAATTATTATTTCAACTTACATTTTGAATTGAGTAAATAAATTTTCAACAATATTGGTTCAAGTATGTCGAGTATAGATATAAGGTCCAGTAATTATCATCATAAATTGTTCAACTTTGTAAGCGCACTTGGTTGATATTAAACGACCATCAGTAGTAAATAAAATTATGTGATTTATGTTATGCGCAGTTGAATGAATTTTATATGTAATTGTTGTGAACTTTGAATCGTCCGAGAGATAATAATGTTTTGAAAGACAATTACACATGATTTGAATGACCAAATCCATCATTAAAATTACATGAAAAATCATAAATATTTTATAGAATATTTTAAAAGTAAATATAAAATTATTTTAAAATCCAACGGTCATTGTTGAGTTGTATTTCTATATGTACTCATTTTTATAACGACGTATTATTTCGATTACAAAAGGGTATTTAATCATTGATTGCATAACTGATTGAAAATTTGTGTTAATTGGAATTCTAATTTTTATTTTTTAAATATATAAATTACTGTATTATATTTATATTATTGTCGGGCCACAATTAGTTTTGTTCCAATTTTCATTCTCAATTTTAAACCAATGACAGTTTAGTTTCATCAGTTTCATTAGTATATGTGTGTTTGTCTGTAATATTCATGTGAATATATTAACAATTATTTATTTCCTCGGGGGATATCAAGCTTACAACAACGTGTATTGTCAATGCAATGAATACATGAAGATATACTGTAAATTTATTTCACATATGTCAACTTGTATTTACTCTAAAAAATTCTGTATTTACTTTATCAAAACAATACAACAAGTGCAACTTTTTAATAATGCATCTCATCTATTTGAGTTAAAAAAAAACAACAAAATAATTTATATAAATATTTTTTAATAATAATTATCAACTAATTATTCGGAAAATATATTATCGAGTTTTAAATTTTTAAAGCTTATATTTATCTGTTTTTATTGAATTGATTAATTTTGAAATTTTCTGAAATCAATTTTGTTAGAAAAATAAATAAAAAACAATTTTAAATTTCACTCTGTTTCATCAATCATGCAAAGTGTAAAAATATAAATCATTTATTATTTTTTTTCTGTAAATATATATTTTCATTTTCACGTTATCTTTTATATATATTATTTTTTTTTTTCATTATCATATAAAAACGAGAGCTTTTTTGCCACAGTGGATAGATACAGAGTGACTGACCGATATTGTCGAGGGTTTCATAAAAAAAAAATAAAATATATGAAAAATATGTGAGGGGTTGCTAAAAAAGTAGAAAAGATTAGAGAATTCAGATCGGTTTGAACTAAATTCACCAAAACTCCCAGTAAGCCAGAGTGAAACTGGAAAACAAAAAAATATAAAAATTTTAAAGCAAAAAAAATTCAACTCATCGACAGCACGTGATCGATGGCTCTGTGGTGAAGAGTTGGTGGTGAAAATAAAATAAATAAAATAAAAAGTATTGGCTACTGTTGAAGCAACGAATAAAGGTCCATGTGGTAAAAAAAAAAAAAAAAACAAAAAAAACGGGAGGATTTTCTACCACCCACGTCATTCATATTGTAGTGTTGCATTATCTCCCATTTTATTATCTCTTTTTTGAACAAAAAAAAGGTTCTTCTTTATTTTTTTTTCACCTCAACTTTTTTTTATTTACTCGTGCGTATTTGAAGAGACTATTCAATAAAAGTTTATATAATTTCATTGATATTTTTATATACTGAATGGGAAAAAAGTTGAATGTTGAAATGTAAAAATGAAAAATCAATAGATAAATTGAATAATATTAATTTCACTTTTAAAAGTTTGCTGTTTATTTTATTTTTTAATTTTCATTGAAATGAATTTATCATGACAAGTGCTTTGTATAATATTTTTAGTTGAAAAATAAAAAAGGTAATGTACATATCGCAATAAAAAAGTTTGGAATTTCATGTTTTTTCACTTTAAATTATTTAAAATTTGATAAATAATTTTTTTTTTTTCATAGCAACGTTAAGGATATCTGATTTTATAATATGAAATTAGCGTGAAATTCTATTAAATCATTTGTTAAATTAAAGTTAAAAGTCACTCGCTGGATTTTAAGTTATTATAATTTTTTTTTTTTTTTTTTTGTAATTTAAGTTTTTTGCTCATTGGGGATTTAAAGATCGTTTGAAAAATCACTCTTATCCACTTGAAAATTTCTTTTGAAAAAGGTCAAGATAAATGACGTTGAGAAAAATAAAAAAAAAGTGCTTTGAATAATGAACTCTTATTCTGATTGCATTATTCTTCAGACGACTTTTCATTATCTTCAAAATTAATCGACTAATGTAATTTCAAGATTTTTCACAAAATTATTTGATTAAGTGTATATACTTTTATGGCATTTATCCATAATTTTTTTTATTCTATTTGGAAAATATAAAATTTTCAAATTTAACAAATGAAATTTTTTATTCTCAAAGTTCAACAACCGCTTTTGGCTTTTGTCTACTTTTTTATTCATCTTTGTAAACTTTGTCATGATAAAAACATCAAAATCAATAATGAAAATAGACATAATCCAAAGTGACAAAAAATAATTATCCTTAAATTTGTTTACCCAATTATTATAATAAAATCAAATAATTAAAAATTTCACGAAAAATTAGCGTTATTAAATTTTGAATAATTAACATTGAAGATGAAAAAATTCTTAAATAATTCAATAAATAAAATATTTAAAATTTAAAATTTAATTTAATTAAAGGATTTACTAGTGTTAAAAAAAAAAAAAAAAAAAATCCATCCATTAAGTCATAAAAATAGAAAAGAAAGAAAAATAAAATAATTAAACTTAAAACTTTTGCTAATAAAATTTTTTCATGTTATTCAAATGAATAAATAACAACATTATAATTTTATACAACAAAAAAACAAAAAATAATTTTACATTTTCCCTAAGATTTACTAGTGTCGAAAAATGAAATAAAAAAAATTTCCATTTATTAAAGAAACAAGTCATTAAAATGGAAAAGAAGAGGAAAAAAAAAAAATATATATTTTTTAAAGTTTTACCTTATCTACCTTATTTCGCCTGAAAAAACATAGTCTCATCTACTTTGGCCAACTCCATTAGTCGACTTTTCTTTACCGATGGTGTGAGTACTTCAGACAATCCATGACAGAAAATATTTTATATTTTTTGACACTCTAAAAAGAATAAAAAAACACGAAAGAATAAAAATTCAAAATGAATTGCTTTGAGTTCTATTTAGCATGATAAATAACGAGGCTTATTTTTACCCATAAAATTAGCAACAAAAATAAAATAAAAATACATATTTTTTTCTTTTCATATAAATAATGATATATCCTTTTACTTTTTTATCTTTATAAATAGAAAATTTCACTGGTTTTTTTTGTAAAAATAATAAATGAGCAAATTCAAAATGAAATTCATTGGTTGGTTTGCGGTTATATAAACTTTATCTCATTTATAATTCTTTGTATACATTACACACACTTTAATGAACATATATATGTTTGAAAATTATATTCCACATATGTTTGTAAAATGACAAAAATATTAAATTTTAAAAATAAAATAATCTTTGATCATCCAACACATGGCTAATGTTCGTTGCTCTCTCTCTAACCACCGAATTGAACTATAAAACTTTTCATATAAATTTTACAACTCAATTTTTTAAATGACAAATTAATTCTAAATTATTCATAAATTAAATATTTATTTAATCATTAAGCTTTATTCAAAATCAAATTAATAATTATTATTTTTTTTCATTTTGTTTCAGATGTTGTGACAAATAATTCATTCCACCTCATATGAAAATATTAAAGGTAATTAATTATTACGAATAATTTACATTTTAAAAATTTTATTTGTGGTAAAATTTTTTCCAACAGTTTTGGTCAATTAAATTTCAGTCAATTGAATTTATATATATATTTTTATTTCTCGTTATCACAAAAGCAGCCAGCTATGTTTTTGTTAAAAATATTTTTCTTTTGTTCTTTGGGAAAATCAAAAACTATTTATTAATAATTCAATTTTAATTGAACGAAACTTTTAGGGATACTGCTAAAAAGGGGTGAGATGGGTGGAAAGAAAAAGATATCAATTAACTTTTTTCTTCTCCAATAAATTATATTTAAAATATGAAAATATCTAAAAAATCTAAATAAAATAAAAAAAATTCTAAAACTAATAACTAAACATGAGCAAATAATTAATTTATAAAAAAATAATAAAAATACATTACGTTGTTGTAAAAGTTGAATATATTTTTTCCAATAAGAAATTTTTCTTTGATAAAGTTAATATTGCCAGAGGAGGTTTATCAGACGATAGAAAATGAGGGGTTGCATTGAAAAGGGGGTCGATATGAGGGAAAAGGGGCGTTGTCTAAAAATAGAGAGTTAGGGGAGGTCAATTAAAATTACCTCTAGTAAATCCTATTAATTATGTGGTTGCTGCTGGGATAAATTAGTTATGAAAATCACTGCAAGAGGTAGTAACAATTTCTACGTTATGAAATTTATTTTGTCTATATGTCGATGCAAATATTAATCCATAATATGTAATTTAATAAATTAATTTATATATTGAAAATAATAATATTATCACGTAGTCAATGTGGACTACAAAATAGGTACATAACAGGGGTAAATATTGTTATGTTAGTGGTGGTAGTGGTCGTTGTGTGTTGTTGATTTCTTAGTTATCTTCTTGATACCAGTGTATTTTAACTGTGCAATTTAATGATCATAGTAGCAGAGGAGGCAATGAAAATTATACAAACTGGACTGAGGCAATTTTATAAACCAAAGAACCAAAGTCCACCAGTTAGATGAGAAACTTAATAAGCTGATAGGATAGTTTATCTGGGTGTTTCAATATATATAGATAGAGAATGCTGTATAACTTTTGTGGTTAAAGATCCCTGAACACATTTAAGATGTGAGTTTAGTTGCCTCAAGCACTTAACCAATGTATACAATGTATATAAATAAATATTTTATACATTTAATTATTTATTTATATTTATTTAGGTTTTTAGTTTTTATTTATTAGCGAAAAATAGAGGTGATATAGTACAAAGAGCTTTCAGTGCTCATAGGACTTTTTAAATTCAAAAATTCAAATTTGCCATTATAAAATTTTTTGCCTTTTTAATTTACATTGAAATATTTTATTATTAATTATAAAATAAAGGCTATTACATCATTGAATAAATAAAAAAAAAATAAACAAGTTTAGAAAATGTTTTGAGTCATTTTGTCTATGACTTTTAGATGAAAATTTAATAGTTATTTTATTGACTTTAAATATTTGATTTTATTTTTTTTTATATGAATTTTATTTTTATACATCAACATAGTTTATAAATCAAATTACCAAAATAAATTTATAACAATATATAGTTTATTTATATTTTTTTTATTTTAAATTATTTTTATTGTCTTTCATTATTATCTTTTGACGATGGTCATTCTTTTATTCTCTTGGGTGCTTTATATACCAATTGTATGTATCGATCTTTTTATTTTTATTTTATATTTTTTATTTTAACAGGCTAAGCTTGTTTCACATAGAAAATTTATTGATAGTATGGTCAATTAGGTATAGATTTATGAACATGCACCTAGTGATAAAGTGAGTTTATATATTTATTTAAAGAATTAGAGTATTCCAAGAGAATATATATACACACATCTTCTCAAGATGTTGTTAAATATTTAGAAATAAATATATATACACATGAAAATTTATTATTTTAAAATCATTTATTTATCAAAATAACTTGTCTTCATTTTTATTTGTTGTATATTACAATATTGTCATGTTTCTTTTACAATAAATAAAAAAATTATCTAAAAAAATGGGGCCAAAAATGTTAACACCGCGAATTTTATAAAAATTATTTTCTCGCTTTTGAATTTTTTTTCCGGCTCAGTCAATGAAGGCTACCACTTTTAATTATCATTTTCTTGATCAGAAAGTTGTAAATGTAATCTCAGAATTTTTTAAGCTTATTTGAAATAGACAAAAAGGGTTTAAAAAAAAAAAATTTAAATTATGGATTTTCTAATTTGTTTATCCAAGATATTCGTGTTTATTTTCCGTTATTGACAAAATCAATTTAAAAAATACAAAAATATTTCTTGTCAATGTAAATTTATACCACTGATGGTTGTGACATATGTCATAAATGATCCTACGACCTAAGAAATAACTCAAAATATATTTTTCATGTGTAAAATATATTATAAAAATATCAAAGCACAGTTGGCTACGTTGACAAAGCCATGAATAATGTATTTGTCGTCCATGTACATATAAAATGTAGCATATAAAATGCGTTGAGAGCTTGGCCTTCTTGTATCCGCTTTGAGATTCAAAAAAATAATAATAAAAAAAAAAA